>JAGDQP010009336.1:3619-59586 GCA_022664845.1 Lepisma saccharinum | reverse complement strand
AAAAAAAAAATATTAATGTCAGACTGATTCTATTATTGTGATAAAATTGCTTAGTCAATTTCCCATTATATTCATTACGCTTTTATCTAAAACACAAGAAAATATATCATTAAATCTTCTTCCAGACACTTCTTCAATTCCTTCGGACTCTGATACGGCACACGGGGCATTTGGGAAGATGACGGGGATCAGAAAGAAATAATTTAGTAACACAAGGCTCACAAAACACATGGCCACAGTTGATAGCTAGAACCTGAGTATTTTGCTCGCTGAGCTCTGCAAAGGTATCCAAACAGACGGGACATTTTAAATCCTCTGATGAATTAGTATTCTCAGTGGTGGCTGTTGTTGGATGATCAACTGGTAGAGAAAAGCATGAAGGAGACGAAGTAGATCGATTGGTCGGTGGAGGTTCCATCATATCATTCTCAAATTCACCAAAATAGTAATCATTGTAATCATTATCGTCATCAATAGTAGCGGTTGTATCTTCGTCGTCAGTATCTGAATAAGATCCATCAGTTTCATCTTGTCCTTCCTCATTATTGAAAACATGATCAAAGAAGTCATTCAGTCCGTTCTCCAACAGGTTGTCAGGATTGGGCATATCTCGTAAATTATTACTCAGAACTCTGGTTACATCATGAAAAACTGAATTGTTTCCTAATTCGCGCGCTGAATGAATTGCCTCGCTTGTCAAGGCGTCAATTGATATAGACACGGTCTGTATACAATCTGGGAGGTCTAGAAGTACAGTTGTTATTAACGGAAATTCATTGCCAGGTGATGCAGACCTTCTGCGAATTGGTGAACGACTTCTTGCTCTTCCTAACGGCATGTTTTGGTCTCTTGAAACAAGTTGGTCGTGAAAAATTGAAACCGCCAAAACTTCAATAGGACAGCCAATACATTACTAGGTAATAATATGTATTGTTGTGAGTTTCTGCTTCCATATTGTTAATATAGTTAATTTTGAAATATGTTAGTTCCCTGTATAACGTAATAAAGTTACTTTCCTATGTTTTATATTAAATGCATTAACATGTTTTTGTTGATAGTGCAGATAACTGGTTTTACCTGATCATGGCAGTGTTTCCGGTTGTGTGTTTTGTTATTGTTAATTACTTCTCAATTTGGGCCCTCTAAAAATAAACACACAACATAATTATCAGTTAAGAAAAGTGTTTATTTAATTGAAAGATGTAAAGCATTATCTTAGCTGAGCGAGCGACAGCGAGAGCAACTCTTAAAAGTTCGCTCTGTACCCTTTTCTGGAATGAGACTCCTCGGAGGTTTCTGGGCCGATGATCAGCAACTTTGGAACAATGCAAGTGGTTGAGGTGGAGAAGGATTACCGAGTAAGAAATTAGCTAAACGTTGTATGGTTTCCACGGTAACGGTACTAAAAAAAAAGGATTTTAACGAATTATTTAAGAATAGCTGGACCTTTGTCTGTATTCTGATAGAGTGGAGAACACTCCGTGTCTTGGCCGTACCATATATTTTACGTTATTACCATTTCCATGGTAACGAGACTCAGTTACTAAAGTTAACAATTCCACCTCATGTGAGAACGATTAGACTAATTTTCTTCATGGTTTCGATAATTTTATAGGACTCAACGATTAAGACTGGAACCACATCACAATGCCAACACTATTTACCGTTTTCATCGTAACGAGAAACAATTATTACGCACATGTTCGAGCATTACGTAGGAATTACTAATCCGAATGCAGTTACACTTCACATGACGATGTATCAAAAGTCATCTCAACGCTTTAACTGTATTGAAGTGCTAAATTAATTACAGTTTCTACAAGATCTGTGACCCACAAAATGAATTTTCTTTGATTGAAAACTGTAATAATGTAGTGCTTTCCTTCTGTACAATTAAATGCGATTTTTGACTACGTTGCTTTCAATACTTAAGGATTCAATTGTTCTGGATTTGTTGTTCTTACCTTGCTTCTTGGTTAAGAAATAAACCTATTCAGCAAGTTTAATATTTTTTTAAAATTTTTAAATCATGTTCTTAAACATTACAGACATGTTTAGTATGTTGTTTTTTCTTATTTTCTCTCTTTAATTCCTTGTAGAGGAAACTTAAATTTTGAATGCAGATGTCGTTGATGGCGTGCTCGCGAAATAACCCTCAAGAAATTGGGTACTATATCTCGCACTGTATCCGATGTTCGTTATTATATAGGCTTCTCCACTCTCCCTATAAATCGACAAGTTTGAAAAGGATAATAATAATAACATTAAAGAGAATATGAACATTATGTTAACTGTTTTGGGAAAAATGTTGAGAAAGTACTTATGAAAAGAGTCAAGCCTACTTCTGGAGAATCTGTCAGCAGGAACAGCAAATCTTCTTCTTTTGTGGGGCATTTTTTCAAAGATTAAGAATATATCCAGGAAAAAATGTGGGCGCAGCATAGAAAATAAAAAAGAACAAAATTATGCTAATAAAATGGTGGTATGGTTAGGCCCGAATTTAAGGTACTAGATTTCGGATGCCATTCCCCTTGTTCAAAGAAAGAAAGTTAACATGAAACTGGTTGGTGAAACGAAATGCTTAAACTAAATTAGTAACATAACTTTTGATGACATTAATCAATTTACTAGTGTCCAATAGCAATAGCCTATGATTATAAAATCTTTAGTGCTACTTCAAATCTAGACTTGAAATTCGATAATGAAATTCATATAAAATGTGCAACCTTTAAGCTCATATTTTTGCCTGCCATGGCTATCACCTATGGTAATATAAACAACAGATATGGTGTCATACAGCTAGCATTAAATGTTCGATTGTTCCAATCATTCAATCCCCTAGTTAGTATTCGCCAATTCAATCACTGACTAATACGAAATATCGAACAATGTTTCTTCTAAAAAGTTGTCTCCTTTCAAACGGTTATTCCAAAAAAATGTAAAGTGTTACTATAATTTCCATTTGAAATGTTCAAGTGGATGTATTTCTGGTACACCACTGTTTCCCCAAATTCGATAGTAGAGTTCTGCATGTAAACTTTTATCATGATTTTCATCCGTTCTACACCTCTGCATAACGGAATTTCCCTATAGTGCAGGACTTTCGAATTACCCAATATAAATGCTTTTTTTTTTTGCGAAGCGAGAGGGTCTGGAACGGTGCCCACCCAGCATCGTGATGCAATTGGAGAGCTGCTTTGAACAAAAGACAATGGCGTTCACAATTAAGAGCTTTGGCTCTCTTTTTCCAACACGTCTGGTCAGTTTGGGAGCAGTAGATCAATTCCTCCCTCCGGGAGGAGCCTCATCCAGTAGTGGCTCGAATATGACTGTGAATTATATATATATATATATATATATATATAATTCATTTGAGCATCCTGTGTAGCGTAGTCGGTCGAATTTCTAATCTGTGTGACAATGTACAACCGGGTTCGAAGCCTATTTAAAGAAGCGATAAGACAACATTTTACAATACCATAACAAGCAATTTCGGGAAGAGTGTAAAATCCGTCGAAGACTCTATCAGGAACCGAAAACATTATCCCCCAATAAAATAATACAAATTAGTCTGTCCACTTTTCTAGTATGAGTGTTATAATAATTCAAGTTTAGTTTTTAGTTGCATTTGAAATTATAACACATTTTTACAATAATTCATGAATCATTTTGAGAGTTTTACTCTCGAAAGAAAAATGATTTTGAGACATTAATTTACTCTAAATATGTTTAGTAGGTTAGTCAACTTGTTTTCCAGTCTATGCGTGGCCATCAACGTTTAGAATTTTTTTCAAAACAAAAGCTGCCCCAAATTGAGACTAAAAATGCATTTTTCAACTAAAATATTGCATAAACGAATGCAACAAATACTGGATGGGAAAGAGGGTGGAACACAACTTCAAGCTATCTCCTTGTAATGGGTTCCGGGTTGTTTTTTTCTTTAAAAAACGAAACAACAACAACAACAACAACAAAAACAAGCAAAGAGCTGCAACTGAAAATAAAAAAAAGCATTATATCTCTTCCGTTTTTCCAGGCTTTTTAGGAACCTAATGATATTAATTATCAGAACTGAACATTTGTCAGTTAATTTAAATTAATAAATTTAAGCTATTCTGCACCCAGGCTAATTACAATTCTGAAGTTGAAAAAAATTCAATATACAATTGGCCCACCCTAATTGATATGCTATATCAGCATAAATAATAAGTGAGTTAGTACAGGGTTCAAAGCAGTGTTAGAGATTGTAACTTCTACCCCTCCTTTTTTAAAAAACTATTTTTATACATAGTTCAAATATAGTGATCTTTGATCGTAAATATTTTGGTGTTTCATATAATATGAAAAATTATTTACTATACTAATTAGCGATTTTACTATAAGTATTCCTAACTTAATACAACTGAAATAACGAAACATATATGTTGAATTTGTTCCACAAATTTATCTAGACTTCTTAGTGGTCAACAATCCATTATAATCTTGTACTGTCAATAAATCTGGATGAACCGTACAATTATCTGCAAATAAATGAAACTGAACTACGTAGATTATCTTTTGGGTTTTCCCCGTAATTGAAAAAAATATGATGATTAACCTTACATAGATTTATGATTCTTCGATTTCTTCCTATAGTTCAAATATTCCTATAGTTCAAATTTGCTTTTCACATATTAATTACCCTTGGTTACGTGCAATTAATAGAATGTGTATTACATGCATTAGGTTGTTATTTTGTTGTATACAATTTAAAATAGGAACACATATTTCTGGACAAATATATACTTTGTCCTTTCTTCTGTCGAAGATACAAAGTTTTTAGATTAAATTTATCCCTTCTTATTCCCATAGTATTGCGGCGACGTCTTAGAAATTTTACCTAAATTATGGCTTTATGTTCATCAATACATCGATGATCAAGAGCACGTAGGTGAGTGATCGCTTTCTCATGGAGAGTACGGGTTCGATTCTCGACTATGGTCATCCAGTCTGAACTTTACCGTGGTTTCTCTTGGTTATAACAAGCAAAAGATAGAAGAACACTTTAAAGCTTGCAAGTCAGACGCGGATGTCAAAATTCTGGCTTCAAGTTTAGAATAAAGTTCGTTAAACATCTAGATTGAGTTATATTTTAAACTTAAAATAAAATGAATTCCTTCTTTATGAAAATCGATGTATTTGTAAAATCTTATTATTTCTTTAGTCGATATTAGTTTTAACAAATCACACTACTAACGGTCTAGATCGTTAAGTTCAGAAGTAGTTTTTATAAGTAATACTATTTAATGTTTAACTTTTAGAGTAATTTGCTTATAATTTTGAATTTCATTTATGGTCTTTAAAAATCTAAAGCTCAGACCAGGATAGGGGAGAGCAGATGATTAGGGAAGGGGTCGGCCAGAGCCTATGTTGAAGGTGCCATCCCAGCATTTGCGTAGGGTGACAGAGGGAAACCCTGAAATAACCTAAGTCTGGATGGTAATTTTAAGTTAAAATAACACACACACACACATCCATGCCCAAGGAGGGACTCAAACCCAAGATTTTGTAGTGAAAAGACAAGTGCGTTTAAATGCTTGACTACCCTGATCGTCTACCACTGAGTTACGGCGGCCCGGTTGATTTGTTTATAGTTTATTGTGCTGAAGTTCTAATCCAATTGAAATATTTTTGAAAATCAACTTTCTATAGATACTTGTCATATATTTTAGATTTCGCTGAAATATTTTTATGAAATAAAGGTAAGGTATTAAATGATATGAAGGACATGGCAATAAATGCACACTTTCCAAATCTCATTTAATTATTTTGTTCTAGGTAAAAGAAGGACATAGTTCAACATTAATTTGTGTAACAGCCTCTTCGTTTGTCTCTCATCGAACCATCGACTCACATAAAACCATATTTGAAGCAAACGTTAAAGCATCTGCAGTGTTGATGATCTGTTAAGCACACTTTATAACCAAGAAAATCTACAATAAAACTTAATTTATCCTTTTTCATCTAATTCGTTTGTTTTCGATTTCTTTTTCAAAGATGGCTCTCTGCATTTATTTTATTAATACTATTTGGCTTTAACGCTAGACGTTGTGGAAGATAAATTCTCTGCAATTAATAATAAATATAAAATTCACGAAGCATCTTTCTATGCTGGTACGTCATATTTACAACGCCACAATAATAACATAACATACAGTTTTCAATTTCCCTGTTCATTTTAAGCAATTACGTAACTTTTAAGGGACCTTAGAATTAAACCTTAGAAATAATCTATTTTTCCCCACTAGCAAAACCCTTTCTACTTTTTTTCTGAAAAAAAAAGTTAAAATATCTGGTTTAAAATACTGATACCAAACCGACCAAATAAAATATTTGGTTACTATTAGGGGCCACAAAAAAAAATCAAGGTAACATATCTAAGAATCTCCTCGGGATTCTACATTGGCAGCAATTGCTAACGACAATGTACGCGGAACATAATTTGCTGTTGTTAACCTCTCCATAGACTGGCTAACTTTCTGAAAAGGTTGAGATGGGTTCATGCTGTGAAAGTATGAACGCCATTACCATGCAAAATATAAATATACCAGGTAAGTATTTTTCTAATTACTAACGCAAAAAGTTATTTTTCATTGTTTAATTTAAATCATTTTAATTTTGAATTAACTTGAAAATTTGATTTTTTACAATGCTTAGAATTGTTATTAGTTTTAAATTATTAATTTCGAGAATAAGTAAAAATCATGTATGACAGTTCGATTATTGTGTTACTATTGAGAAGACATCGATTAGAACGCTTTGATAAACAGAATAAATAATGAACAGGTGCTGTATATTTAATATATTAGAAGTGTGTATGAAGTAAATATAAAATGTATATATTGGAAGCTGGACGACGCATTGGGCTTGTTTCCGGCAATGCTCGCGTCACAGCTTTCCTTTTGCAGCGTATAAGTATCGCCATTCAACGTGGTAATGTTTCTTCAGTTTTTGGAACGGTGCCTCCGAGGAAAGAATTGGAGGAGATTTTTCCTTTTTTAAAAGCTGTTTCCTTATTGTTCTTTGTGTTTTATTTTTGGTTGTTCCTTAAGGTCCAGAATCCTTTGTAGATTCTGCAGATAATTTATGATGTGGTTATTGTTATCTCGTATGTAATAAATTATAATGAAAAAAAAAGAAGTGTATAATGTGTTTAATTTGTGTGCAAACCAAATAATAATATTAATAACGCTTTGAACAGAATATAAATTAATCTTTTGTTTCTGTTTATTAGAGAAAATTAATGCCGATTATTATTACAAGTGTCTTAATATTTTTCATATATACACGTACGTTACATATAACGATTTTAATTATCACTTATTTGTTCTTATATTCTATCATATTTAGAAACCCTTATACGGTACTGGAAAACAACATTACTGTTCATTGTATCGTGATAATTTTATTCATGGAGTGGGATTGAAGCTCCTTAATATGCATTATGTTTCCTTGACTTTTTATTAAATTTACAGTCGTTCTGATATTAAAATATTCCCCTCCGACCATCTATTGTGAAGTGTGTTCCTCCAAAACATCTCACACTCAAAGCAAGAACATCAGCTTTTGTGATACGCACTCTCATATTGGAAGAAGACCTCATTGAATGAAATACGTCATGTTTGATCTGTTTTCATGGCCTGTGTTCAAGTCAGGAACTGTAGTCGCTGCTGCGGATCCATTTTCTGATAGTATACAGTACACAATTATATATTTTATTCCAATGTTAAAGCAACACACATTCTCAAGACATCTGTCCATGGTTTGACAGTGAAGTTAATTTGTTTTGTTAAGAAACCAGAAACGTACATGCAAATTGTGGTACTACTTATACGTGAGATTTCGTATACAGATTTCTCGAATATTAGGCGATATATATAGATGTATGTAGAAAGTGTAGCAACAAAGATTACAAGGAATCCAAACTGCTTCTAGTCACTAATGAATAAATAAAAAACACAAGTGCATTTCAGTGGCATGAAACCTGGCGTAATACTGTAAGTGTATCTGATTACGTTGAGATTCTTTTCAACAATTTCTTCTCAGACGACTCCACTTCTGTCTCAATTCCTTTCCGCAAACCTCCAAACCCGAATCCTGCCTGCTTCTAGACTTTGCCTTCAATCCAAATGACTCCGGATGAAGTTCTGTCACATCTTTTTTCTTTGTCACAAACAAATCCTTAGTCCCTGACAACTTACTCACAATATTTCTTCGCAATGATATCTTCTCTCTCTCTCTCTCTCGCAATCACTTACATGCTTACTAAACCATTGTTTTAGATAAATAAAATCCCAAAGAATCAAAAAGAAAGCTAATATTACTCCCCTGTAACTGTTTATGAAAGACGTCAGTGTTTTCACACTGACCTATTTCTTTAAAACAACATCCGTCAATATTCTGCAAGGAAATAATGAAAGATCATATATACAAATGTACTCCCTCGTATATAAATTCCCTCGTATATAAATTCTTCACAGCACTGTTCATTACATTAAAAATCTTGCTTAACTATGCTCTTTTTTCCTCACTGAAGCTAACCAATGTATCAAACATAATTCGTAATTAGAAGATTTATATTTTTATCTATTTAAGATATCTGATTCCACTAGCCCTCTCTATCTTATCTATTAATTATAAACTATGTTTAATATTTACGGCAAACTACTGTTATACGAATAGAACTGCCTTCAAAATAGACAAAGAGTTGTAATGGTCTTTGGTTCTTCTTCAAGCTTCATTCAAGTTGGAGTTTCTGAAGGAAGTGCCCTAGGACCACTATTGTTTTATAATATATCGATGATTTAATACTCTTTTTGCAGCGTACTCAAGTAAATTTCTCCTACTCGCCAACGTCTCTAAACATTATAGACAAACCTCCACTCTTCATAATGCCTTAAGTGTCTAAATTTGTTAAGTGGTTCGATATATGAAATTTAACAACAAATCCTATATCAGTACATCATACAGTATATCAAGGAAAAAAAAACTTAAATGCTGCTTGTTCTTTCAGAGGCCTTGGTGTTGTTATTGACAGCAAGCTTACTTTTTTGCACATATTACTAAAGCTTCTCGATGTGTTATGAGTAAACGATATTTGCTTTATCGTATAACAGAGCTTCGCAATGAGTCTGTACTCAGTATATTTTACAAGGCCTATGTTTACGATAACCATATTTTCTCAGTCAAAATTCAGGACCGGTCCCTCCGAGACCTAATGACCCCCAGCCACCTTTCCTGCTGGTGGTTTGGGGGTCAATCCAAGATCGTTCATTTTTACTAAAGTGGAACTATATATACTTTCCAGTGTCCGTATCAAATTAAGTTTCATCGCCCCATTTTGATGGAATTTGGGACTTTTAATATAACTTTCGCGACACAAGCATCAAATTCTGCACATATGGTCATCCGCATCTTAGTGACAGAATGAATTATATATTTCTTTATTTCTATTGTTCGAGTCAGAGTGCCTTAATTACGAGAATTCCCTAAGTGGATCACTTCTCTCAAGCCTATCCTATCTTTGTCACCGAGTTTCTTACCGCAGCTGTGGTGGCCCTTCTCATGTATTCTAAACAAGTATTTATTATGTCCAACAACATTGCTGTAGTGTATTTTATGAATCGACATATATGCTACGTAGACTACCTGATACAGATTGCTCACTATTTGTATACCTGTCTCAGTAATTTTGTACTATGTTATGTATTGTTAGAAAATAATAGAGCTGATCGAGCTTCACGCTGCTCGTTCCGGACGCACCCTGAAGGGCCTCACAGCCAATGGGATCCCGGTGATCTCATGATCACCTCTGGGGGGCCTCAGTTAAGCTTTTGATCTCATCAGGGCGAAAGCACCGCGCGCGTGCGTTTCGGATTCATTCAAGTGGCAAATTTTGCCTTCTTCTTGATTTAAATAGTTGTTTCCATACACAAAAACACTGAGAAGCTATTTAACAAACATCGACAGAGAATATCGATAATATCATAATCTGTAAAAAGTCTAAGCTTTAACATATGATATTACGTACAATATTAAAGTAACAAAATTACACACAAATTGTAGGAAATTTAATTAAGGAAACTTAATCAAACAATTTTTGTTGTAAACTCTACCATTGGGGAGATAATCAGCGATTATTAAAGAAAAGTCGAAAATTTACAAAATCATCAAATTTTGAAAGCTTGTATCTTGAAAACGGTGAAAGCCACAAAAGAGGTATTGGGCTTAAATTGTAGGGAATTTAATGGTAAATAGGTTATATGCACATCCTTTGCTGTAAACCCAACAACTGGGGGAGATAATTAACGATTTTTGAAGAAAAGTCGAAAAACTTTGAAGAAAATAAAGATGGCGTAGTATTTCAAGATGGCGTACCCGAAAATCGGGCACTTCCCCACAAATTGATTGTACTGAGGGTATAGAAGAATTATGCAAAATATATCGATTTAATCCAGTCTGTCACGATTTTTTCGCTAAGCCACTACAGTATAAGAACAGAAAATCTATGAGATGTTTTTCTTAATGTATTCCCCACAAGGTTCAGTATCCAGTTTGCAGAAAAAATTAAGTAGAATAATACTACAGACCACATTTTCCTTAACATATATATATAGCCTAATGCTACCACTGCTTATTGGTTCTGGAACGCTTTCTTCTCAGAGCACCAAATAAGGAACTATAAATTATCAACAATCTGAATATAGACAGAAAGTGGATTTGGTTTATTCTGCCTTTAAGCCATCCGTTTATAATTGATTAACTAACTAACTAACTCTATGGCTTATGGAACTCGCAAGTTCATCGCCGCAGTAACAAACGTTCGCCATTGGATTCTATCCTGGGCAGTATCAAGCCAGTTTTCATCACGAACACCTACTTCTCGAAGATCACGTTTATAATTGATGATATCATTAACTACTACTTCCGATTAACTTACAGTTACTCTTCATCCTTTACACATCCATCATTTTTCACATATATCACTTCACTCATCATCCTAATAATATTAAACATTATCCGCGAACGTTAAGTGTAAGGCTCATTGATCCTCCATCTTATCTAACGTAACCTTAGACAATCCATTGCATGTTTTATTTATAAAGTGTTGTGTCGTCCAGAGCACACCATACTCATTTCACATCCGGTCATCTTCCAATTATTTACACCAAAAATTATGATTATAAGCATAAGCTTGTAATGTCCTAAGATTTTTATTAAAATAAATAAAGGATAATACTATTTCTTAATACTTACACCATCTAACCATTTACTCCATCCAACTTCCATGCATTTTTGAACACACCTTCCCTAAAGAGAGGGCATAACCCTCTAGTAGGTGCTAGAAAGCAAGCTACTAGTCTCTTTAAATAAATGTTGGCGAACAAGTAAAGGGTGTTTGAAAATAATAAAAATACATCAAAATTCCATACAGAAGAGTATCAGTGAAACTAGCTGTGGAATTTCGTGATGAACAGAGAGGCGTAATTTAGCTGACGAGCAAATATACTGATGGGGCAGAAAAGAAATATATATATTTTTTCTCCAGTCATGATTTTAATGACAAAGTATGTGCGCATACAAATTCGGCCCACTGGACCCCAATTAATTTGGTATATATCGATGATATAAAATACACAAATTTTTGTCTGTGGAAACTGATCAAAGAGTATGGAAATATCCTTATGTTCTTAAAATCCTTAAGGAAATGGAAGACTAATACCCAGTAATGGGTATTGGGTGGAAGGCACTTGTTGGAGGTTATGTTCTTCATGGTTACTATATTGAATCTCGATTGATTTTTCTTAAATGAGAAGGGTGTAATACGTCATTAAGGGCTGGAATTTTACGAGAAATACATTTCTGAAGCCAGTTTATGTGTTATTGTGAGACATAAGGATATATGCCAATTATTTGCAGGCAGTGTTGCAATAGTCTGAAAACACACATTTTGTTTTGAAATATCGAATGTAATAAAAAAAAACCAAACGAATAAAAATCCATATTGATAGGACACTAGACCCAGGAACAAATTGTATGCTTTTGGGTTTCAATTCCTTCGTTATTTGAAAACAAAATGAGTGTTTTCTGACTATTGCTTCCTTACCCCATACTAGTACCACATGCCCTTATCTCTCACAATAAAATATGTAGATCAATACAGACTTCAGAAACATATTTCGCCTAAAATTCTGGACCAAAACAACGAATTGAATGACCCCCTTCCGATTTAAGAAAATCATTCGAGATTCAATATGGCGGACTTCAAGATGAAGCCCATGAAGGCACCTATAAACCAACAAGTAGTACCTTCCACCTAGTACCCTTTACTGTATATTTACCCTCCATTTCTTTAAGCATGGATCTATTTGAGGGTATTTCCACACTCTTTGATCACTTACCACAGACATCATTTTTACTCTTATATCATGGATATCTCCCAAAGTAATTCTGTTCGAGTGGCCAAAATTTGCATTCGAACATATTTTTATATTCTAATCATGACGGAAAAAAAGTATATAACCCCTTTCTGATTTATCATTATTTTTGATTGTGAGGTTTCTACACGGTGTATGGTTCATAAATCAAGATATTGTCACTGTTGTGAAGTCAAAAAATCGAAGCACACCTTACTTCCAAGAGTTATAAAGTCGCTAATTGGTAACGTTGAATTAATAAGATTTTTAAATATATTAGGATATGATGTTCAAAAACAACATATATTAATTTCCCCGAGGTTAATTAAGACAAGATAGGGACTTCTAGATAAGCCGAGCTACTTTCGTCCTTTGTGTTATTGTCCGGTTGAGTCAATGGCGTACATAAATCTTGTTGAATAAGGTATTAGGTAGGAGTTGTGGGAGGGGGGAGCTAAGGTTTAGGAGAGAAAGTGGATCGAGGAAGATACATTGCTATGTGGCCTTTCATCCCTAGAGAAGTAGCGAAATTTCTTGGGTCATTAAATTTATATATTCATATACAAGTTTAGTTATTGTATGTTAAGTATCTAAAGCTTGGAGATATTCTTGGTAAGTTATTCGATGATATTTGGTGAAGTCACACTTGTTTTTATCATTATTGAGAAAGTATAATTTATGAATGTTAATGCAAGAAATTAAAAAGGTTCTAACAAGACACCAAATGGATGTTGATAATTTCATGTTTCAGTTCAGTATTGTGAAAGTAAATTGAAGTTTCAAGAAAAGTGGTATTACCTCAGAAAGAGGTTGTTATTTTTATGTCTCAGTTCAGTAACGTAAAAGTAAATTGAAACTTCAGGAAAAGTATTGTACATTCCAAATTGTATTTAAATTGATTTAAGTTACTAGCTGAACTACAAACTATTGACTTTCCTTTAGAAGAGCAAATTTTAATGAGAGAAGCAGCACCATCTGTTGAAAGTACTACGTAAAAGAATGGAAATAATATTAAGTGTAACTACAGAGCAAGAGAAAAGCATAAAATTTTAAATTAATTTTTTTAGTACAACAAACATTAGCACTCCATTATTAAACTCATAAACTTCTCTATCACATTTATTAGAGGATTATTTTTAATAAACTGACAGTTGAAAATATATTTAACTTGAAAAATTTGGCAAGGATGATATTTATCCATTTGGATTGCAAATAAATGCTAAACTAAGTTACCTATATAAAACTAAAGTATAGGAAAATATATTTTGTAGTTTTATCTATAAGATGACGTTAAAATAGTTCACGTACACATTACCAGTGAGAAATATAAACAATTTAAATTAAAAGGTGAAAAAGTGATTCCACCTAACCCCTTTCAGAGGGAAAGCTGGGCTTTTGAATTGTCTATCACATGTATTCGTTAACTACACAGGACACAGTAGCTGAAAATAATAGGGACATTTAGTGACCAGACTCTGTACTAAAATGCATTATCTTCGTTTCTGGTTCCATAGTTTAGTGGTTAGAGCGTTGGACTCATGTCCGCGTGGTCCCGGGTTCAATTTCCGGCTGGAGTCCCACTTTTGGGCGTCCACCCAGAGTCGTGAGGAAAACTGAAGTGTCACGTGAATAAAGACATGACGGCCACTTGGTCTAGAAAGCCCCTAATACGCTTGTTCGTGGCTAGATGACGCGCAATGCTGGCCACAGTGCCGTCACTCAGGCGTATATAGTTTCACCAAGTGCTTACAGAGAGCGTTAAGGGAGGCTCAGGACCTATCGGTCTGTGACGCCGGCGGTTGTTATTAAGATGTAAGCTGAAACTAAATACTAGACTTGAGGGAAGGAAGCTTAGCAGAGGAAAACCACCAGTTTTAGATTGGAAAATCTAGGAAAAGACAGACAGACATTCTAGATAGAACTAAGAAACATTTTCAGTGCCTTGAAAGAGTTATAGGATTAAAACCACATTAATAGCAGAAATAAAACCCTGACTTAGGTAATAAGAAAAACAGCCATGGAAATAGAAAAATGAAAAAAAAAATAGCAAAATCTCAGAAGAAGCTATATTTTGATGAAGAAAATAAGGGAAATGGAAGAAGAGCAAGGTTACATAAAGAGGATCGAGTACATAGAAATAAATAAAAGTGTAAGGAAGAAAATGAGAGATGATGTACGAAGATAGAACGAAAATCTTGTTAAAAATACAATCAAGTAAAACAAGACCCTAAAGTAAACTAAACAGCAACTTACGATAGGGAAAACAGCAAATGAATCAGTGAAGAGACCAGACGGGACCACGAAATAATAAGGAAATTATAAAAATATTTGTAAATTTCTACAGTGACTTGTACTACCCCGAAGAAGAACTATGAAATTCAGATTCAGAATAAAATGATGTAGAAATCCCAGACGTAATGAAAGAAGAAGTGGATAAAATACAATGAGGGATGAACAACGAAAAATTGCCATTGACTCACAGCAGAGATGTTTAAATGGGGAGCTGAAAAGATGAAAGAGTAACTTGCCAAATTATTATCGATGTGTCTGAGGAAGAGAGAAATACCCTCAAGTTGGAATAATGCTATTATTATTTTATTGTACAAGAAAGAGAACAAAGAACACGTCGAATATTACAGACCAATTAGTTTACTGTCATTTCTATACAAAGTGTTCACCAAAGTTATTTTGAATCCTATTGAACGAGTCTTGAATATTAACCACGAAAGGGAACAAACCGGATTTCGTCGTAGATTTAGCACAAAAGATCATGGACCACATACAACACTGAATGAAGTTATGGAAAGGACTAATGAACATGGACTTCTACTATGTTTGGCAATCATGGATTTTGAAAAGGCTTTCGATTCGGTCTCCGTGGCAGCACTATTAAATCACTTGAACATCAAGGCATTGAAGGTGCATATATCAGGTTACTGCAAAACATTTACTCCACTGGTAAATCTGTCATTAGCCTACATCAAGAAAGTGAAATAAAATGGAAAAGGAGATTCAATTTCTCCAAAACTATTTTCTACGGTCCTGGAGAGAATGTTCCAAAATTTAAATAGTGATAAAGTTGAAATTAAAATTAATTGCGAATATCTTCATCACCTACGGTTCGCTGATGATATATTCCTGTTTGCTTCAAGTGCAGGAGCACTACAAACCAGGTAAAGCAAAAGTATTGTACAATCTACATGCTGCAAAGAAGGAAATACAGATTAACGGAGAGACAAGAGTAATAGTTGATGAGTATGTATACCTAGGTCAGCTCAAAACGTAGAACTCCAACACTTCACTTAGCAAACTACCAGTATGTCTGAAGCGTAAAATTTATATTCAGTGTGTGTTTCCTGTAATAATATACGGCTGTGAAACTTGGACATTGATTGCGGAAATGACTCAGAGATTAAGAGTCACACAAAGAAAGATGTATGCTTGAGATAACTAAGAGGGACAGGAAGACAAATGAATGGATTCGTGCACAAACAAATGTAGAGCATTTAATCAAGGCTGCGAAGAAGATGAAGTGGAGATAGTCACATAGCTAGTCAAACAGATGGACGATGGACGACAAATATACTACTTTGGATTCCTAAAGAAGCGAAACGACGAAGATGACGTCCAAATGCAAAATTAGTAGATGAAATGAAGCGTTTCTGAGGAACTACATGGATGAGGATAGCAGCAGACCGAGCTATGTGGAAAGAAAAGGAAACTTTCATATATATATATATATAAAGGGTGTAACAAAAGTCCCTTGTCATAGGCCAACTTGGTTATGAGTGCAAATACGAAACATTTCAGAGGGAAAAGTGACTGGAAATGATCGGTATGCAATCTAAAGTAGTTGAATTTTCGAAATCGGAGCAGCCATTTGGGCTCCACACTGGTGGAGCGCCCAATGGGAACGAAATATGCAACGTTGCCAGTCGTACTGTGATAATCGTAGGCGCATTATATTATGTAGTAATGAAACGCAAAGGAAGGAAGAAGTATGCCGGAGGAAGGAACAAGAATACTACACATCTCGGTTGCAATCATTAGTGGGGTTCAGGGGCGGGTAGATATTATGAAATTGTAACGCGTTGAAAGTTGGCGTGCAAAATAGTTTCATGATGTGAAATACATAAACGATATGTGTACTAGAAACTCTTGCTTACAAAGTATACTAGACAGGATGCACTACCACTAAGAAAGACAAGTACATACCACATGCAAACATGTTTCTCGTTTCCAGATGCAACACGCCTGCGTACTACTTCAACAGGTGCTCAAATTTTTGTCTCTTCTGCTGGTAGCACATGTTGATACATCGACGTACACTTCCACACACACGTCCGCAGTGTTGCAGGTGTTATATCCCTACACGGTTCGATACACAACAGACTTCAGATATTCCTACAAGTAAACGTCTAGTGGCGTAAGGTCAGGTGACCTGGGAGGCTACTCCACAGGACACGTGCGATTAATCCATTTAGCAGGAAGCGCCTCGTTTAGCCACTGTTGTACTCTATGGCCGTAATATGGCGGTGCTCCATCCTGGTTGAAATAAATTAAACACCTAGAAGCCAAGGGCATGTAATCAAGATACGTACGGTTGAAGTGTGGTCTCCAGATGCTGTAGGTATTTGTCAGATGTTAACCTGTCGGGCAGGAACACGGATCCTAACAAAACATTGCCGTGTATTCCACTCCACACATTCACTCGATGATCATTTTATGGTGAACTTACACAGCTATGTGGGGGTTATCAAGAGACCGGTGCACAGCGTTGTGTTTGTTGGCTGTGCCATTAAGATGGAGAGTTCCCTCATCGCTGAATAGAATGTCATACTCCAGATTAGGATGCTGCAGTCGTGTCTGCCGGAACCATTAACATAACTCTGTTCCTCTGTCTTTGTCATCCCCATGTAATTCCTGAACAAAATGGAGCTTGCAAGGATGACATCGTTTACGTGACAAAATTCGGAAGACATACATATGGCTCATGCCAGCCTCTTTGCCAAACTTCCATGTTGATCGTTCCTGACTCACTGTCACCTTGGCAAGCACATCAACACTCATGTTGCCAGACGTTGTACTTCGCGGTCGTCCACTACGGGGTCTGTCCGCCACGCTGCCTGTCTCTTGGAATCGTTTAATGAGTATCGAAATGAGTTGCTGGGGCGGTGCTCTCTGATTTTGATGACACCTGTGATACTCTGCTGCAGCTTCCCATTGACTTATTCCATTTCAGCCTTTTCATGAAGGATAACCATTTCAGCCTTTTCCTGAATTGTATACAATGTACTTCCTGAAAACACACGTGCCACAAAGGAACCTGATAAAACAGAACCACACACAAATTATCTTACAGAGGTAGCATTCGACACAACAAGGACAGATAGCCACGTTGCATAGGCACACACATCCGATTGCTACGTAGTTTGCCCACCACTGCATTCTGGTGACAACGATCAAACACAATAAGACACGTAACACAAGTTAATTTACCCTTTTCCTCCCACGCTTGTAGACAAATTATGAATGACGTACATACCACCACCACGCTGACCTTTGAGGAAAAAGATGACAGCAGAATCAATGGCTGAGAGCGTTTTATTTTCGTAATGTTTTGAGGGAAACAATTGAAAACTCAAGGAGGTAAAAAACAGCTGTACTAATATTGAGAAGAATATCACACACGTACGAGATTCGAAACAACGTGTCTTCGAATGCACAACTTATTGCTATTAAATTACTAGTCATCTATTTTGTATTGCACGTATCTGAGGCTGAGCAGGTTCGAAACCGAAGACCATCCGGATGAAAGTATCCACGTTTTGCCTTACTTTAATAATCCCAATCATGAATTTTAGGAATCTTTCCTCTTGCACACGGTAGAGTTCGGGCGTTTCCTCAACCACACGGTGCATTACAGTGTATTTCCCTCAGTCACACCAGCTACACACATAACCTAGAGTACCATGACTACGTAGTGTTGTGTCTAAGTACGAACGGTAACAACACGTTACCTCGGGGAGTGAATAGGAGCCTGGGCTCGATCTCACATTGACATGCGATGCTTATGGGTTTAAGAGTTTCACGATTTTCAATATCGGGTTTAGTGGCATATGTATGAATGAAAATTACACATCCAAGGTACAGCAAGTATATTCAAGCATCATTTCTATGGTTTGGAGGGCATGGAGAATTATTATGCAGTGTTGCAACCCGAAAAGTGGTATTTTTGTATCTCTCAGGAAACATTCGAGATACCGATTCCACATAAACACCATCTGGATTGTTCAGGTATAGGAACAATGTATGTGACGTTTTCCACAATAAATCATACGGGATATTTTCGTTCTACGCTATTCACAACTTTACCCTTTTGGGTGGCTCCTCAGTCACATCCCTTACGCACTGCCTGTGTATTCTGTGGTTTACTCCCTACATTGCAGCCTTTCATTCTACAGTATTGGTGTTGTGCTACATTTGTTCGTTTCTCGATACGAACACCGTACTTTCTCCATGTTCGAGCTTCATAGCTACAATAGTTGGCGGCACTGACAAATCAACTTTCGCTTAATTTCATTCACTACTTATACCACAGCTTTTCATGCGATAAAATGTATCTGTTCCAGTTAACAAACTATGTGTTTGTGTTGAAGTTTCTTCATTGCTTGTACGACACTGCTGATGTGTGCTTGGTCACGTGTCCTCCTCCCGCAGGTATCAGGTTACTAGCGTACATTTGTCATTTGCTGCCTTTTTCATAAGTTATTTTGGAGTGACAATCGATAATGCCTAACACAGTTGGCAACCCTGTATTTCTTACATGCACAAGAATTCGAACAGAATGCAAGAGGACTTTCTTGCTTGTTATGATCTCAGGGATCACCTACCGAAGGGTCCCACGTCTTTTACGTCAATTCCAATTGTCAGACGTCGATTGTGGATTCCACGTTGGCAACCCTGTATCTCTTACAGCTACCGGAATTCGACAACCTCAAGATGACGTTATTGCTTGTTTTGGTGTCAGGAATAACCTTCCGACGTTTACCGACATCTTTGTCTTCAATTGCACTGGTCAGGAGGAGATTTTGAATTTCAAGTTGGCAACCCTGTATCTCGAAAACGAGGCGGCGTAGGCCCCGTGTTTATTGGAACGTTCATTCATCTTCTTTGTCCGGAACACACTTGTGACGTTTGACCCACATGTTATGGCAATTGCAACTTTCAACGCGTTACGAATTTCTACACCACTACCAACCGCAGAACCCCACTACGGTAATGATTGACCGAGATGTGTAGTATTATTATTCCTTCCCTCCGGCATACTTCTTCCTTGCTTTCCGTTTCATTACTAAATTACATAATGCGCCTACGGTTATCGCAGTACGACTGGCAACGTTGCATTTTTCGTTCCCATTGGACGCTCCACCAGTGTGGAGCCCAAACGGCTGCTAACATTTGGAAAATTCAATCACTTTAGATTGCAAGTGACCTATCATTTCCAGCAACTTTCCCCTCTGACATGTTTTCGTATCTACTACACTCATAACCAAGTTTACCATAACAAGAGACTTTTGTTACACCTTGTATATGTATATATATATATATGTGTGTGTGTGTGCCTTGGCAAGAGG
Source organism: Lepisma saccharinum (assembly GCA_022664845.1). Classification (NCBI taxonomy): domain Eukaryota; kingdom Metazoa; phylum Arthropoda; class Insecta; order Zygentoma; family Lepismatidae; genus Lepisma; species Lepisma saccharinum. Next base: position 39,494 of record JAGDQP010009336.1, on the reverse strand, counting down.
CTCACTTTCGGGGATCACTGCCAGTTTTAACACCTTTCTAGTGGGGAACCAATTTTGATTTAGGGGAACCGACGAAGTTCCCCGGAATTCACTTCCCCCCAAAAAATGGTTTTAAAAAGTTTACAATTGTTGTCTGACGTCACAAAACTATTTTGAGAAAGTTCTGAGAAGTTCCCCAAAGTGTCGGCGAAAACGAGCGAAATCTTTCACACTTTTAACAGACCGTGTGTAACTTAGTTCCAGTTTTCCGATCCAAGTAGCAGCACAATTGTTTTTCGTGTGTAAGAGCATCCGCCATTTTTTTCGGTGTGTACGAGCAAGTCTTATGCGCATGCGCACGAGCCTCAACCGGAAGTTCCCCACGACTACAAAACATCAGTAACGTGTGTGAAGAAAGTTCCCCGTAATCAAAATAGGTAGCCCACTTGATGGGTGTTAATACTTGCACAATGCACAGCTCCCCTAAATCGAGGACACTTCCAACAAACAAAATGATTAGATATCACACACCAATGTTTTGAAAAAGTACCATTAAAAACCTTAGCCGATATTTAAATTCCTGTTTCGGAATTTGATTTTTATTCGCTTGCAGGCATTACAGGCAGACGAACGAAGTAACATCTAAAAAGAAAAAGAGCCTTAAGTTTGGAACTGCGTTTCCGGCATTTCAAACATAGTAAACAATACGTATCTATTTAAGTATCCTATTTTGTCTTCGTTAGACACGAAGACATTTAGACATTGAGTTCTTGTCACCCTTCTTCGTAAGGCAGATTAAGGTGAAAAACAATCTTTATTTTTTACCGATACCTGTTTTTGAAAATGTAAATAGATTGAGAAGGAGAGCAGATATTTTACAAGCAGGGGTGGAATGGAGGGTTCAAGCGGGTACACGGCGTGTGCCCACCTTAAAATTTTAGAAGGATGCGTGTACCTACGTGTTATTAGAACAACTCAGGGTACAACGTGTACACACGGTGGGCACTCAGCTATTTTACCCCGGCAAAGAAACAGAATGAAAGAAATCATCAAAACAGATTTATTTGTTTGTATATACATGAACTGCCAAGAGAATACTTTCCAAGACTACCGCGGCGCAACCCAACAGATAACTGGAAGTCCCCGGTTAGAGCCCAAATCTCGGCAAGGACAGTTTTTCTGTGTATTTTTCAAGAGTAAACGTCACTCGAGGTCTTTGTGCATAAGTAAATATATCAAGCTTTGTCTGATATATTATATGAATCACGTGTACGTTAGTGTATAGCTTACTACCTTAAACTGTTCTCTTTGTACTCGTGTACTAGTGTACACTTTATGGAGGAAATTAACAGTTGTTCTTGACGGAAGGCTAGTGACAACAATTGTTGTCAATTGATATGCGTATATACTTGGGCTTTGTTCACGGTCTTCATAATCATACATCTATACTCGTCCTGCTTTACTACGTTTCGAGAGTACTCGTCTTCATGTGCAATTTGTTTTTTTTATATTTCTGCGGCGCGATTCGAACTTCGATCATTGTAGTTTGTAATCCGTCACTACTCTAGGTTCGAATTCCGCTGCAGACATATGCAAAAATATTGGAAACCCTACCCAAACACGAGAGATAAAGAACTCTCTCGAAAACGTAGTAGAAACACAAGGATAGGGTGTAGAAACATGGAGTAACAGAATTCGACTGACAAGCTTGCGGATATCACAATACATCAGAAATATAAAAAGGTTGGCGCCGGTGGAAATTCCGCCTTGTTTCTAAGCTACAAGTTGCCAAAAATCAATTTAAGAGCTTCATATTTCCAATACCATAAACAGCAGAGCTGATGCGGCATGGTATCTCAAAGACTATAAACCTAGTGTACCCAAAATGAATATACAAAAATTTTGCAATGGGTGCACATGTGATTTTCCAAGATAAGTAGAGTTGCACGCGGTGGCTCAATAGTTAGAGCGCTAACCTCTGGCGCTTGGGTTCGTCGGTTCAAACCCTGCTCGTGCCATGTTTCTGGTGGACAAACGCCGTGTGTGTGGGTTTTCTCGGGGTTCTCGCGTTTCCTCCCACTTTCTTCATTCCACTATTCATTCCATCATCAAAAACCATCTGGCCTGAACCTGAGTTGCCTAAAGGAAGTAGGGGATTTGGAGACATTCTCTAAATAAAGTCAAAACGAGCACGGATAGGAAGACCTTGCGTGCGAGTAGAAAAGACATGCGTAATCACTGCTATCGAACCGGACAATGACATTCTCTCTCACTGGTGATGAAATCAAAGAACGTTTTTGATGTGCGTAATTCTTATCCGGTTTGTTATGCAACCACACCTTTTTAGTTAAGAATTTACCATTGTTCCAAAACAATTGAAGCTCTATGTATCGTGTGTCCGACTACTGTCTGGCCGAAAACTTATGGAACAGCGTGAACCCAAGAAAAAAATGTGCCATTCCACCCCTGTCTAAAAGTGAAACTCTGCTTTGAGCTTCACCAATATTCATCTAAGATTCAGGCCGATATAGGTATTATCATTCTTAAAGAAGTGGAACTTTAAAAAAAAATATGTTCACATTAATGATGCATTGTACGGAAGTTAGACGGTTCTCCGCAATTAAAGTACGTATCCTAATATATGGGCGTTAATACTTGCATAGTGCCCCTAAAGCAAGGACACTTCGAACACACGAAACGTTATGAATATCACACACCAATGTATTGACATACAACATTACATGTACTGAACAAGTACCATAAAAAAGATTAGCCGTCCATATAAAATGAGGTTTGGGAATGCAAATCTCAAGTAGTTCTGTATCCGCTTTCTCTAGTGCTCATTACATGCAGACGAAGGAGGTAAAATCTCCAGTTTGAATTTACATTTCTGGCATTTCAAACATATCATTAAAAGAACCATACGTATCTATTTAGTTGATCCCATATTGTCTTCATTAGACACGGAGAAATTTAATAATTGAGTTCTTGTCACTCTTCTCCGGAAGGCAAATTAACAAGGAAAACGGTCCATTTTTTTTAACGATGCCTATTTTTGAAAATGTAAAGACTGACAGTGAGAAAGAGTGAAATTGTGCTTTGAGCTTCACGGATACTTACGCCTGAAGATGCCTTCTGTAGAAATGTGAAAATTGCTTAGCAACTAAATTTCTACTTAGCTAATGAACATATGAGTACGTATTTTTTATTTTTTATTGCTTTTAGACATCTAAAGTTCAAAAGTATGGCTCATAACGAAGTGTAGGTTTCAAAAACATTGAGATGATCACAATTTTAATACCTTGTGGGAAAGTAAGAAGGTTCCCCGCAACTGAAGTAGGTATCCCACTAGTTGGGTGTTTTTACTTGCACAGTTCCCCTTAAGTGAGGACACTTCCAAGGCAAAAAACGGTTAGTATAACACACCTAACTATTAACATACAAAATGACGTATTATTACACTAAGTAAAATCGAAAGAGAAAGAAACATACGCTAGAGTTCCATACACATCTGGAGTTAATAAATCAAATACAAATGTATAAAACCAGGTAACTAAGTTTAAATCTGAAGTTTGTCAATGTTTACCTGTATACTGTAGTTTGCCTTACAGATTGTACACAGTGTACAATTAACATCAACGAAGCTTGTAGTTTGAAGATTGAAAGTCAATCGAGCGACTGAACCGAAATTTGAAATCTGTCTCTGGTTATCTTCTATCATTTAGACAGAGGCGTATGTTTCAGGCTCTGTGAGACAGATAATGTTCATAGTCCCAGTCCTCCGTGCGTAGAAAAATATCATTATTTAGTAACTTTCAATGTTTAACATTTTTTTGGCCAAATATAAAACTTTATATTTTTTAGTGATAGATGACAAAACTTCGACATCCTCTATTGTGTAAATTCTTTTGTTAGTTAAAAAATGAACGTCTCAGGCACAATATGAACTAAGAATGTCAGCGACGCTGGTCTAATGCCTACTACTACAGATACTGGCCTCCGAAGAGAAGGTCAATACTTTTACTTCAGTGTGGCTAAAAAAGTGTGGCTTACAAAATCATTTATATGCTCACAATTGTAATGTCTTGTGGCGAAGTAAGACGGTTCACCGCAATCAAAGTAGGTAGCCCAATAATTGGGTATTAATACATGCGCACTTCCAACACATACAAATCGGAAGTTCCCCGATTTGTTGAGTGATAGTTCGTTCCATAAGTTCCCCGCATGCCGGTCTTCAAGTTTATTTTAGACACACGAACTTAACCGCTTTGCCACAATGTCCCCCAAAGTTGGTACAAAATCAGGAAGTAAGTCATCATACTTCCGGCGCCCAGAAATGTAGGTCTTATTACTAGTTGGTTCCCCCGGAGACGTTTCTTGTGACAAGTGTCTTTGAAACCATTTTTCTCGTCAATTTAAAGCTTTTCAACCCGCTGTCAGGGTACAAACATCCTTGTTTTTCGTTTACTTTACGGCAAGCTAGTAGAGCTGGCCTTACTCTTACTAAACCAAAATTCGAAATAAGAATAACAGACACTATTTTCTCTCCTAGATAATTTTTCCAAGTATCCGCTCTAAAATGTCTTCATACGAAGCGTATTCGTTTCTGAGTTATTTTCAATTTCTTTTATTACTTTTATTGTTGCTACATTAAAAAGGTTTTACACATTAGCATTTGATGCTATCATCGTACCTTGCCTACTAAAAATTCTTCTATAATAAGGTAAATACATAAGAACGTATCATGTTATTGAATCTTACATGTAAATATTTTTCTTTTTCTTTTCCATATAATGTTAAAAATAAACATATTTTAGAGTGATTTCAAATAGAATTTACTAAAGTACTTTTGTATGGGAAATTAAATCTTTTAACCGTGGAATGCAGTACGCGGGTGACTCTAGCAATTAATTGCTAGTAAAGAAACGAAAATATAGCAGGGTTGCAAGTACAATAAAATTTTAAAACATTAATGATATTTAGGGTGATTTTAGCAGTTTTATGACACATTACATACATTTACAATTAAAGAAATATTGAGTAGTAGCGGTAAACGGCTAAAGTTCCCTGATTCTATTAAACCCCAGGGAAATTAACATGGAATATAAATAACAAAAAATATAGACATTTTGCATATAGGGTGCCGAAACATTTAACGATGTAGCTTGTTTGAAACTCACAATATCAGAAACCTGTTCGAAATAAATGTTGTTGCTTGTTTCATAACCTGATGTATATATCAATGTATGATGTATATATCAATATGGTTGAACAATTACTTTGTTAGCTATTGAGGTAGCAATGGCGTGCACCAGAGCGCCAAAAATGCTTTTCCTTCTATGTGTGCCCTATCTACATTAGGAAATTGTAAGCTGTCGATGATTATAACAATTGTCTTTGTTGTGTAGTTTAAAATAACATAGGGGATGAATTGGTAGGTTATTGTGACGACCTTTTCGTATCATATATTACGTACCGAGATACCATGGCAGCTTGCAACAAGGTTGTCAGTCACTTGTTTCGAATTAAGTTTGATATAATGTTGAACTTAATAAACATGCACGAAATAAACTTCTTAGAAAACAGTGACTTGATTGTTGTAATGAAGCTACTTCAAGCTTGTTGGAACCAGCAACTATGCGAGGAATCTTGTCAAACTTAAAATTTATTTGATTTTTTTTTTCGTTGCGCTTCGACTGTCGTGTCAGTGCATGGAAGTTTCACCAGGCGTATTTCGACGTAGTCTAATCTTCGCCAATTACTGGAGGTGCATGCGATCTGATTACTTCCGATCTGATGGAATACTTCGAATTCGAACTAGAGCGTGTGACTCCGTGTTCTAGTGACTACAACATCGGATTGGTGTGCCAATGGCCTTCGATTCGATTCCTATCCAGAACAACATTTTTAATTTCGTAAGTAGTACAATTTATATCCTTTCTTGTCCTGGCAAGTATACTTCAACCTTGATTATTGTAAACTAGAGTGCTTGATGCAACATTGGTTAAACCTCTTGGTTTAAATTTTCAAACCTGCATCATGTCATCATTCCACTTGTCAAAGTGAACTTGATTAACTTTTCAGTCAGGTTGAAATTGTTATGTGGGTAGTGAGAGACACTGTGAATTTAAACTACTTTTTTGTTCATGAAAGGCAAATAAAACCTCAGAGAATTTATTACGAAAAGGTTAGTCATATTTCTACTTGTTGGAGATTAAATTTAGTTGGTAACTTTATTTTTATCTTATGACTTACTTTTGATGATGTTGTATTGTCAATTGAATGCCGTAGGCAATATTTTTTATCTTCTAACAGAGCGTGGTAATCGATTACCGTTGTAAAGAAACAATCAGGATCTGGTGAAAATTTACGTAACAGAATAAATGCATTAAACTTAACAAATTACTTATTTATTAGAAATACAATAAAAAAAGAACGGTTGATTTTTATTTATTGTGTGCTCTTAATGGAATATAACTTGAAAGAGAAACTGTAACCGTGAAAGGAGAATTAAGAAAATTATTGAGGTGAATTTGAAACGAAACAATAGAGTGCATGAAAAGTTGGAAGGAGAAGGAACTGTTCGGGTTTACAGTTTATCCTTTCTCCTACCCAATTCCGGTCGGAGCAATAGATGTCTGAATCATTCATAATTCAATCTAATTCAATTCAACATAGGTACATCAAATATGACGATGATGACTAGCTGAGCTTTCAACTTTGATCTCCTGTCAAATACAATGGCGAGAATATAGTACTAGGATGCACATTTATAAATTATACTACTATTATGCATATCGATGCACTCTTTTCACAGTTACAAATGATATTGTTCATGAAACAATTAAATCCAGATTACTTGTTTAATCCGACAAACTGCATCCAATTAAAGGAGTAAATATTTATATAGTGTATTGTTTCTTGAGCGTACCTTTACTTTTTGAGTTTATTGAAATCCTCAACCACGCTATTAAGACTACTTCGACCATTTTCCTTGGGTACTAACGCAGACGGATACCTTCAAAACTGAAAGAACCACTCTGAATTTGTTGAACCTTTGCCTGAGAGTTAATACTGGTACTAGGTGTAACAAATTGCATCCCTTCCATGGCATGGAACGTATTTAAATTATGCAGCGGGCGGGTATTTACATGTGTGTTATAAAACACATGTTGATGAAACCTTTCCCTGTTCATATTCGATCATACTGCATCGATAAGAGAGTTCATGTAAACATAAGTTTCATGGTAGCCCTATGATGCGCAGACTTTAATGGACGGTAATGTATTGAATATATATTTTGGTCCATATAATCGGTGAAGGGTTATTACTAGACTTGTTTGCATGGATAAGATAAATAATCAAGGTCTGACATTCGATATTATAGCATGGTTTATCACAATATACTTCGTGTTAATTTTCTGTGATTCAGAAGCATTCTTCTTTGTCGTTACGCTCTCCATAAAGATCTAAAATGAGGATTTGCCCGTCATACTTGCTATCAATGAAATCTGGGTATATATTTCAGTCATAAGGCATCCTCTGTATGTCTTCTCGTATGATGCCTGCTGAATCTAATATTATCCTTAACCGTCCAGTAGCAAGGTCAATTTTTCTGTGGTTTTATCACTGGTACATGATTTCATGAGCCGTGTCTTATAAACAGAATACATTTATCCTTCCAGAAACACAGTCATCCTCTTGACCAGATACAAGTGTAATAATATATTTTAATTCATTCAGAGTGTACTGGCAGATGCCACTGATTTATATGTACTCACATAACATACAAAATGAATTCCTATGTTTCTATTTTGGTCGGCCCACGAGTTCTGAAGTGGATTTAATTCTTAAAAGATCTCTGGAACCGTTTCCATGGCACTGTTCTTTTGGTACCACAAGATTACTTCAAAAAGATCCTTACCCTTTCTCCCCACTCATCATTTCGTAAGTCATTTTTTTTATAAGATTTTCTTTCATTTCTAAAGTCACAACCATATGAAAATACTTCTTGTGCTCCCATGCAGTTTTAATACTGAATTATTTTCCAACTATAAAGCATTTTTTTTTAAATCGAACAATTTTTCTGAGGTCTTTAAAAAAAGTTTAAAATGTTGAAAGATAAGATGGTTTATCGGTCTGCATTGAGTTATAATCAGCTATGCTACTAGTATGTCTTGTATAGTTCTGCATTCATGCGCTGTGAAACCGAATAGTACTTTCTCCTTCGAACTTTTCATGCTGTGTACCCTTTAGCACTAACCTCAATAATGCCCGTAATTGTCTTTTCACGATTAGAATTTCTCTTTCAAGATATTTCCAACAAAGAGCACAATAAATCAAAATTAACATTTCTTTTTTATCGTGTTTCTAATAAATAAGTAACTTGTTAAGTTTAATGCACAATACGGGGTTAAGTTCCGATACGTAAGTTTTCACAAGAGGCTGACAAAGTTCCTTTACTACGCCATGAAAAAATATTGAATATAACCTACAACACTGATTGAAAATACCACATCTTCAAAGTTAAGTTTTACTAAAAACTAAAATTACCAACTAAACTGTAAATTCCACTGAAATTTGACTAACCTTATCGCAATAAATTCTTTGAAGTTCTATTTTCTCTTGCTGAGTACAGAAATAGCCTAGAATTGAAGAACCTACTTCCTCTCTTTTTGAGTAGCAATTTTGCCGTGACTCAACCTTGTTGCGAGCAGGCATGTTATCTGGTTACGTGATATATCATATGAAAGGACTTTCAAAATACACTACCAATTCATCAGCTATTTTAGTTGCCACTACACAACAAAGATATATTGTCATAATCGTATAAAGCTCACAACTGCCTAATGTGGGTAAGGCACACATAGAAGGAAAAGCATTGTTCGCACGCTGTTGCAAGTCATTGCTACCTCAATAGCAAATACAGTAATTGTTCAACCATATTCATATATACATCATTTTAAAGCTTATGAAACAGGTAACAACTTTTATTTCGAACAAGTTATTGATATTGTGAGTTTAAAACAAGCTACACCGTAAAAAGTGTAAACATTGAAAGTGAAAAATATCCTTAGTTTGCGGTTTGGATTTAAATGCGCCAGTCAGCATTTCTACAGTTGGATGGTAAGGTGGACACCCAATATTGATACAAAATTTAACGTTCTATCCCTACATGTTGCGAATAGACCAGCACCTAAATATAAATAATCGCTTACAACGTAGATGATCGCTTATGTGAAGGACTTACGACCAAGCTGAACGAGGGTGACGATTTCATGAACAAGCTACGGGGGTTGGACGAAACCTACTACTACCACGTAAATAGGCAAAATTTTTGTTACTGTACCGAGTACAAACCATTCTGTTGTAAGAGGTTCCTTTACACACCAACAAAGTAACCGTATGGTGTGCTGTGTTATCGCGTGGGGTCATAGGCTCATATATTTTTAGATACTGATGTGCTCGCGGTTACTGTAGCGCCTGATTGCTATATTGCTACGGGAGACATTTTATGTGTAGAAACTGAAGCGCTTTCCTTACATCCGTGACAATGCCTGTCTTCAACAAAACGGGGCTAAATCCTATAATGAACGCAGCTTAATGGTAACTTATGAAAATTGTTTGGACATCGAGTAATTTCTCATACGGTGACATGTCGTGCTCCCAAGATCCCCTGATTTTTTTGTGGTGTCATATTAAAAGGAAGGTGACCCATTCTAGACCTGTTACAACTCGATAACATAAAGAAATGATCCCTAAGAAATTTGACCTGATTCCTGTTGTGATGTTACGTCGAATTATGCAGAATGCCATTTGATGAATGCATAAATGTTTGCGAAAAATTGTTTTCATTTATTGGACTTCCATTTTAAGTCATACATCTATACATCTCTTGAGCAGTATGTATGTAATGAAATCCCGAGTACCATTCCTTGGCTTGATTAAATCTTTTTCAGTTATGTATTACCCTCTCCATTTCATTTTTTTTTATATTTTCGATACAGCCTTTACTTGCCACAGCAAGGTGACACGAAATATGTGCTCTAACTCCTCGAGTTTACAACTTCGGTTCATAAGGGTTTATTTCCCCTCGGAGGTACTGAAAGGAGATATTATTAAAAATCTAATTTCATGTGCCATTTTTTTTAAAAAAAAGAGGAGCGCGCGTCAATGCACCATGGTCGCTAATTCGAAATACTGCTCAGTACATGAAACTGTCAAACTGGCAATTTTCAACACTTGTATTTTTTTTATGCATACCTATTTTCAGCTCCCTATTGCTTGGTTTTGGTAAAAAAGGGTAGGGAAAAATTGTAGAGCTACATGCAACTCTAGCGTCAAATGTGCATCCAAGATAAAAAATGGAAATAACCTTTGTTATACAGAATTTTTTGTTGATTAATTTTGTAATAAGTTATTTTGCCCTAAATTGCTTTTCAAGCTAGATATTCAAAAGAGGGCCTTTTGCGTTAATTTTATCCCAACGAGATGAATGGTGGATTTTCCCCAACGATTTAAGTGGCGTATTCCCTAAATATAACTAGTTACACCTTTCTACAAATCCTGGTTTAAAAACAATTTGTGTTGCTATTATTTCCAACCCAGGCATATTTTTGCCTGTTCGTTACTTCTACGTAAAAAGCAGTCGCATTTTTGTGCCATCCAGTATATACCATCCAGTACCTGTGACTAGAAAGGGCTGAAAAGGTTATTCATTTATGAAAACATTACAATGATCCTTTTTGTTCTCCGGTGTATCCAAATCTTCAACCATGAATATTGGTTAACTAAATAATAGACTTAAAGTAATAGAATGTACACATACCACATAAAGTTTAATTACGAAAATAATCGCTCTTAAGATGTTGTATAGTTAATTCGATAATGATAAATAATGATAATAATATAATACGCTTCCTGAACACAGCTCTTTAGGCGCTTGAAGAACAAACCGAATCGCATATTGGTCCTGTCTCTGATGGATATTCTAATGTGAATCAGATCCTACGCTAATGGAGCCGTGGAAGCTAGGTACTTCATTAGGATCAACACCAAAAGGCTAACTCTGTAATAAGTTATATAGATTGTTCGAGAATAGGTCGCGTTATTTTATTTGTAACCAATATTGTGTATCCTCCGAATAGGTGAGAATGTTTTAGTGATTTCGCATTTGACGCAAATTCTATAATTTCGTAATTACAAAGCATTCAATGCGTATTTGATGCTCGGTAACTTAAGGCTATTACTATGGCATTTCTTAGAAACATGTATGAAGAAGCCCGATGAGAGTTCCACTAAATAATTGTCTCTGCAATATGCAATTGGAGAAATCTTGTCTCCGATAGCTTTGGTAAGTTGTGTTGAGAAGTAAATTTATTCAATTTCAGTAAAGTCTGTTTTCTGAACTTAAATGTTTTCACTAGGGCCGGATCCTTAAGTTTTAAGCTATTTTATTCCTTGCTTTAACAGAGGAATATTATTTAGTATTTTCGAGATTTATTCAGAACGTCTTTTGTATAAGATAGTAATCATCTGTAATGACGTCATGTAATTTTTAGAGCGAAATTGATTCTTTCTCCACCATGTATTTTGGACTAAAACTTCTTTCGTGTAAGTAATACTGTCATAAAACTGTTCTAAATTATATAACGATGTTTTGGGAATAATTTGTGAAAATATCAGTAAAATTTATTAATTATTATAGAAATCATGGACATTTATGTGTGACTACGTAACTTTCAGTTCTGCTTAATTAATTCAATGTATACCAGATAGATCATTCAAATTTGTTTGTTCCTTCAACTCAACAGTAAATATGTTCAGATGTTTATGATATTATCATAGCCGAAAGCGTGCAATATGTAAATTCAAAGTAATAAATTGAAATTCTGAAATTTTTATATTTCTTCGAAGAATCTTGTGTTTATGTTCAGTGAACATAGTATAGAAACCTCTCAGTTAACCAGTTACGATTGAAGGCATTAGTTGATAATCCTCTTACAGTGTTTAGTAATATTTATAATGTGCAGTGAGTTATTTAATGTTTGACTTGATATTCGTTGGAATTTAGCTACTAATCGTTATGTGAAGTTGATAGCAATTAATACTAATTATATCTGTGTTTCGGTAAACCTATCGCTTTGAGTGATGTGATTTTAATTAGATTAGATCGGTTCATAAATCCGTAGACCAGTGGTAGGATTCTTTCGCCAACTGAGAAGTGATGACTTGGAAAAGGAACTATATATATTGAATTTCTGGTTATTTCTGCGTTGACATATGAAGTGACTCCATCATGTGATTTGTGTGAATAAATATTATTTGCATTTGTGCGTTATGACACTACGTTTGGATTGAGTTGCGACCGTCATTCGTTTGTGGTTGTTCGTCTTTATTTCAGGAATTGCGATTCTAGACTACAGGTGTGGGCCCTACTAAGGTAAAGGTAAGACATGGTCTCTTGCAACCCTGTAGACTTAGAAGTGAGTAAAGACACTGTATGAGTCACATATGAGTCGTTATGCGTATCATCGTTTGAGATTATTTCGCAAGTAAAGATTCGAGTTTTCTTTCTTAATCTGTCGCTAATCTGAACCAGCTGGTACTTCAGAATATGAACTGATGATCTAATTAAAAGATTGGAGGTGTCGCCTTACCGGTATTTCCTCCCTCGATCTAAATTATTTTTTTTATATTATTTATAAATCTGGTAGGCATTTCTGCGCCGCTCGTCTGGGGTGTAGAAAATGTTTGGAGCTAGAGGTTAGGTTAGATGGGTTGCGTGGGTGCTCCTGGCGACCCTGTTTGTCTGTGTGATCCTTTTTCTTTTTAGGGATCAATAGGTTGGGGACGTTTAATAAGGATAGCAAATTCTTTATGGCCTCATGTTATACTATGACATGAGTATTATTGCTTTGAATACGAAGAATAAAATTATTTTATAATTCTAATTAGTTTTATGCATTTTCGCAACGTTTAGTATTGTATCTCTTATGTGTTTACACATTGATCAATAGATGACGCTACTGTAACCATTATTTCTAAAAGACAGATTTCAAGAATAGTGATAATTCTGGTACCTGAATTTTTAATCAACAATTACTGCTAATGATCTATACGTATTTTATTATCGTCCAATGTAATGGAAGATCTTTCAGTCATAATGTATTTGTTAAAGTGTACATTATCACAGTGTATAATGTAATAGTTGTATAATAATAGCGCAACTTGGTTTCACCAGACAAGAAACTTTAATTTTCATTAAAGCAATGTTATATTTTATTTAAATACGTTCCGCCTTGTTGTGACAATAGCAACGCATATTGTCACAACAATACTTTATCTTCAGCAATACAACAATATGGTATTCTAGATCAATTTCTAACAATGTGTATTGTTGTCGTTACATATAGTACGGTCAGACATAATTCCCCATTAGTAATTTAAAACATGCATTGTTCTATAATTAGGTATAATGATAATAAAACAACTTGTTAATTTAACTTGAAACATGAATTTTACAATACAATATTGTTCAGAGTATTGTGACAATACACCTAACCATGCGTATTGTCAAAATAATAATACGCGATTAGCGAGACTTGTATTTCCAAGACATAGTATTGCTGTCCCAATTTCAAATATGACAAATATGATATGAGTTTTATTTTTACTCCAGCCATATTATGTTTTTGAGTGTGCTATCATCAATATTGAAACATATATGTTCGTTTAACTCATTTCTCAATGAATTGTGTGAATCCTGCAGGTGCTGTACACGGCGAAAACGAATTAAGAACCTAAAAGAGTCTAAATTGTGAACTAAAGAAATGGATGTAAGAATTGGCATAACCTCATGAAATTACGGCTTTTAAAGGGAGGAATATGAACGAATGTGCATTTGTTTTCAACTTTTTTTCACTCTGCAATTTTCTTGTTTGTGGTCGGCCTAAGCCAGAGTTGCCCTATGGCCTTCAATTCAACTCAATTCTTTTGTTGTTGTTGTTGGTTATGTGAAGGTCTTACAGAGTTTATAGTCGTAGGCATGTACGACGAAGCTGGTAATTTTAATTTAAATTGAATTGTATTTTTATGACGTTTAGACAAATTTGGCTCAGTTCAAGGAAGTTGGAAATGTTGTGGCATAGTACATTGTCTGTCAACAAAGTAAAACTTCATTTTAACACAGTTTAATAATGAATGCGGTCTTAGAAGAAAGTATGTTTATTGTTTCAACAGATTACGGTTTAAAATTTAATGCAAAAAAGCTAGTTCAGTTCAGGTTTAGGATGGAGACAAGGTTAATTGTGAATGCTGCTCTAAGTTTTTGTTTTGAATGTTAATTTCAACCTAATATTGAGAAAATTGGAACTTTAAGTATTGAGTTTTTAAAGCTTTTTACTTTATGGTTTATGGTCCGTGAATCGTTAACATGCTGAGGAAAATTTGTATGCAGTTAAAATTTATATTCTACTTATTTCATCTTTAACCCTTTCGAACTCAGCTAATGACAAACAACTGTAGTGGAAATATTAATTCTACGGCTAGTCGCTGTAACAGCCTAGTTGCTGTTCCATTTTTATATTTATTTAATCCCCCTTTTATTTTTTTAGTCTCCGTTTTGTTTTCTTTCTGTGTGCTCTCTTTAGCTCATTCTCTTTGGTGGTTGGTTTTAGACTCTTTGAGCGTGTTTCGTTTGGATTTTTATCGTTATCCATCTAGGTTTTCGTTAGTCACGCAGCAATGTCTTGGATCTAACGCTTGTCTTTGATTCGACCCTAGTCAATGATTCGTGACTTGTTTTTTGCTGATTGGTGTGAATCAGCCTTCTTCTCCGTTTGCTGGGAGAACTGCTCTCCCACGCCAAGTTAGTTCAGTTCCAATTTTTAAAACGAGACGAATAGATGCATGGGCTTTGCGTCATCTGTACTTCCTAAGCCAAAATTAGTATCATTTTTCGATTTAGACCGTTTTCGCACATACCGGAAAATATATTATTCGAAGTAAGAAGAATTAGAACCGATATAAGTGCTATCAGGACTTTTAAACATCATTATTTCGAAATTTTCATCGTATTAAATTAATATTTTTGTTTTGAGATTATTTATCAATATGTGCAATATGTTCTAAATTTCAGTATGGGGCCGCTATTAACCGAATTCTTACATTACAAGGATCGGTTCTTTGGATTTTAATAATCATATGCCAATTTCTCTTCTCTAGTTTTCCAAATCTATTCGAAATTCCTGGTTAGCCATGTTTGACAGCTACCGCATATTTTCCTTAATTGATCAAATTAGCAACATGTCTGCTCGACTATTTTTGCGTACCGTTTTGATGTTAACAGTAAATTTTAATTTATTCGACATGGTTCGATAATTTTGGTTTCAACTCCAGTCACTATTCTCCGATTAGAAAGTCGTATTTTATAATAATATTTTGTATTTTCAAGATTTATTCAGAACGTCTTTTGTGTAAGGTAGTAATCATCTGTAATGACGTCACACAATTAATAACGTTAAAGTGATTCTTTCTATACCATGTATTTTGGACTAGAAATTCTTTCGTGTAAGTAATGTTGTGATAAAACTTCTCGAAATTATATAACAATGTTTCGGGAATAATTTGTGAAAATATCAACGAAATTTATTAATTATTTTAGAGAAATAAGGACATTTATGTGTGACTACGTAACTTTCAGTTCTGCTTAATTCAATGTATACAAGCGATTCGAATTTGTTTGTTCCTTCAATAGTAATTCTGTTCAGATCCTTATGAAACTATCATATCCGTAAACGTGCAATGTGTAAATTCAAAGTAATAAATTGAAATTCTGAATTTTTTATATTTCTTCGAACAATCTTGAGTTTATGTTCAGTGAACGTAGTGTAGAAACCTCTCAGTTAACCAGGTACGATCTACGGCATTAGTTGATAACCCTCTTACAGTCTTTAGTAATATTAATAATGTGCAGTGAGTTAATTAATGTTTGACTTGATATTTATTGGAAATTAGCTACTAATCGTCACGTGAAGTTGACAGCAATTCATACTAATTATTTCTGTGTTTCGGTAAACCTATCGTATTGAGTGATGTGATTTTAATTAGATTAGATCGGTTCATAAATCCGTAGACCAGTGGTAGGATTCTTTCGCCAGCTGAGAAGTGATGATTTGAGAAAGGAACTATATATTGAATTTCTGGTTATTTCTGCGTTGACATATAAAGTGACTCCAGCATGTGATTTGTGTGAATAAATATTATTTGAATTTTGCGTTATGACACTACGTTTGGATTGAGTTGTGACCGCCATTCGTGGTGTTCGTTCGTCTTTATTTCAGGAATTGCGATTCCAGACTACAGGTGTGGGCCCTACTAAGGTAAAGGTAAGACATGGTCTTTTGCCACCCTGTAGACTTCGAAGTGAGTAAAAACACCGTTTGAGTCACATATGAGTCGTTATGCGTATTATCGTTTGAGATTATTTCCCAAGTAAATATTTACGTTTTCTTTCTTAATCTGTCGCTAATCTGAACCAGCTGGTACTTCTGAGTATGAACTGACGATCTAATTAAAAGATTGGAGGTGTCGCCTTACCAGACAGAGGAAATGGTATTAAAGTTTTACTATGATTTTCGTCTAAGTATTCAAAACGTAATGTTCTACTAGTATTATTTTGTTGATAATATTGAGTATTAAGAGAGAAACGTATACAAAATATTCGGTATCACAATGCAAGACAATAGTAAGATTATATTTACTTCTTCAAAACATGACTGGAACGTCTCTACCAAAATAATTTTTTGACGCAAACTTTGTTGTGTTATATAATCTTGTTACAGGTTTGTTAGTTTTGAAACAATCGAAAACTAGTGAACTTTCAATTGGTACTATGAATCGTGCCACCTTTTATCCAATTTTTTACATTCATGTAATGATGTAATTAATCGAAGCTAACCATGACTTGAATTTTTCACTTATAACTTCTTTCAGGGATTCCGCCAGGATTTTCCGTTTCGGAGATTTAAAACAAACAAAACAAACATTGAGAGCGTGTAGGTGTAGTCTGCATGATTTCTATTGTTTTTGACCGCAAAAAATTAAAGTTGGGAGTGCTCTCGAAGATTTGGTGGTGACACCCTGGAGGTGGTTCTGGTGACACCCCATGCCTTAATATTTTTAGTTAACTATTGGAAATTTACCAAAAACTATTAGTTACAGTTTTAATACTTGTAATTTCCCTCTCCTCCTAAATAGAATTATCTCCATTCTCTATCTTGAGATACGTAATCGCCAATAGCGTAACTAACGGCTTATGAGCCTCCCCGCAACAAACCAGAATGTCCCCCGCAAAGTTACTGAACTTCGAAACTAAGCTTCGTAAGTAGGCCCCCTTCAACCATAGGTCCTCGCATAGCAGGCCTGTTAGTTACACCATAGCGAAACACGGGGAATGGGGTTGTACTGACTTATGAACCCACAGCTACGAGGGAGACTTTCTGGCCGTATTATGAGCTTATCACGGCAGTAACTCTACCCCTACGGTAGATTCCAGTCCATGAAATTCAGTAGTTCTTGCAGTAGCTGTATCGCGGCTGATAACACTGTACTGGAGCCAAAATATATTTCTTTGAAAATGAACAAGCTCAACAAGAACGTGTTATCAGGTCAACAACACTCAGTAATAGAACTTATTCACTCCAGTGTCATATAGAATGAAATAAAAGTTGCTTTTTAATAATACCGAGGAATATAGTTGGTACTCTGAATTGCATTCTTGTAAAATGTCCTAAACATTTTGAGCAATGGTTAATAGTATAGTTTGTAAATCTCGAAATTTACGAGTGATAAAGTGACCTTTTCTTTTACTAGTTCCAAACGCCGCGAAATAATTAATTTTGCACGACATTGATGCGGTTGAAAAATTAATATCAACCAAGTACCCATAAATCAAGCCCCAACTTACCTCTGTTTATTTCTATGCCCTGAAATATAGAAATAGAAAAGATGGTCTGAGTTTGATGTATGTAGCTGTATTTGTTGGAAGGCAAATTAGTGGATGCCAAACCCTTGACAGCACATAGGCAAACATACAACTGATGACCACGTGTAACAGGATATGACAAAAGGCTGAATCGGTTGGAAAAAAGCATGGTTTATGCATCGTTTCTCCAACAAATAACCATATAATATAAAACAACAGTGGTAAAGTATCGACTGATAGTGGTGGTGTGATTTCTACATCACGTCTACTGTGAGTCGACTTCCTAATGGCGTCGACGTGTTTTGCTATAAGTAACCACAAGACGCTCTTCTCCTCCTGCTGTTGCACCCAGAAGTCATCAACGCTAGAAGTCGTGACAGTAGTCGACAATGGTTCTTTTCAACTTTATCTCAGTTTAGTAGAAAGACTTGTTCTAGATTCACAATTTCAATCCGTTCTCCTTTTGTCTCCCTTGTGAATATGTCGTACTTTCATATTACAGTATTCAGGTCAGTAGACCTGGTAGTCCTGAACTCTGAACTGTTAGAACACGTTATGTACAAATGTAGAGGACCCTATTATTCTTGTTATAATAAATCAACGTACTTAAGATAAAGATGCCCTTCAGGCAGTTGTTTAAATAAGGTAATAATCAGACAATCCTCGGTTACTATTCTTATAGGTAGGCAGATGTAAGATATAACTTCTCATTGTCAATAATTGTTATTTCTTTTTTTGTATTTTTCGTCATTACCATGGTTTTATAATAAAATGTTAAAACGTCGTCCAGTCAATGTTCTTCCAGGTAAAACGTAGTGTTATCTGTCCCAAGTTCTCGTCGCCAAGCGAGTTACCCCCATTGCTAAGGTTGTTCATACCACGCTACACAGAATTAGTTTGTTCTAATTTGAAATTAGTAAGAATGTTTTGCCTAGGCTACAAAAGAACAGATTAAGAACATTGCGTTTCAACAGTAATAATTGCTAATACTTAAACAACTGGACGATATTGCTTAATGATGGTACTGGTAATAAGCTCATTGGTCGTGAGTTCTTCTCAGCAGGTAAGAAGCGGGAACAGCCACGAAAAATATGTATGGTGACCAAATAGCAATGTCAAACAAAATGTTCTAATTAAACTAGTTAAAATAGAAAGTAACGGTGTAACCACAGACGATGATCATTATAGCAATGGAAGTCATCATTGTTTATTAGTTACTTGCTGGGTCAGATATATTTGTGCTCTTTGGAGGTTGTACAAAGTCACTGTTTAACACCAAGGATAACGTATCAATGATAAATGCAGAATGGCAGTATGACCGTGATATTCTGTACAAACAGTAGTCCATACCTAAAAATTTGCAAATAAAATAACATTATGCCAGTATTCAGTTATCGTATGTAAAATGTGAAATAATATGTTATCCATTGTTGTATACATTTACAGAAATTCATTTCTCATTACCCGATAATGAACACACGTATTTCACAAGACATACAATCCTTATGTACCAAGAAACATTACAAGCATAAAAACTTAGTGCTCTCCATAAATTTGTTTCAAGTTTCGTAATTTTCCTGACTCTTCTCGAGTTGGAGATACAACATCCCTTGTTGTGTGAAGATTTTGGAAACCATATTGAGGTGAAAGCGACAAACGTGTGTGTATCAAGCTTGAATAAGTTTTCACTTTATGTTGGATGGAGCTAAGCTTGTTAGTTTCCGCACAACTGATGGGACATAAGGGAATTCTCAAGACTGCAAACAGGTTAAATCCGTTTAGCACGAACGTTCTTACGATCATTAAAGTTAAATATTTTGTGGGTTAAGGGGAAAATGTATACAGAATTATGTTTGTACACACATTGCATGCCACGACGTCACCAACATAGAAGGACAATAATTGGAAACCAAAATTGAGCGCAAGAGTTCGACGAAATATGAGAACAACATAGACATACGATGAAAAGAAACAGTAGAACTGAACACGAGTTATAGGAACACATATTTTGCACAAACAGTTCCTTGACAGTTTCATGATAGCAACATCAAGTTAAAAGATGCCATTATACTCTTTTCATCATTGAAATTAACGCACAAATGGTAAAAGCGTTTTGTTAATAGCATGAAACCTGGACAGCGCTGATGATAAAAAATGAGTAATACGCTCCGGTCTGACTTAATTTACATTACTCTGAGCAGAACGTCGTAGCTATGTATGAGGATTGTTCAATAGACTTTATACCAGTCTTATAATTCGATAATGTGCCTGCTTTCGCCATTGACTTTCTCAGAATTTCTACTATAGCAGAACCGCCAATAGTAGTAGCACTGAGACTACAAAGAGCAACTGGTTAATGCCGTTCCGCGTAATTACTTTCCCCGATCTGAAAGTTTCTTTAGTATAAATGTTTCTCTGGAAGAATATAAGTCTGACTAAATAGGTCAAATATCAAACATAATGGCAGATATGTAACATTTTATTATATATTTATGTTATTTAGTTTTGCATTCAGTAAGTCTCATCATTATACTTAAATATTAATATATTGAAAATACGAGCTGTTTGAATTCTTAAAATCAGAGCTGAAACTGGTTCACTTTTGGTGGTTACATGTCACTCGGGATATAGTTCTTCAAGTCAGTTATCATCACATACAATCCAAGAATGTATATTGATTGCATGGGAGGTGTTTGTGGTATAGGTGGATGTTTCAAGAGCTTGGTCTCCAGGCAATTGAGTTTTTGCTGATTAGCTAAAAATCAGGAAAAATGTTTGTTCAGCATTTAGGTTGGACGATACGATTGCACTACGATTTCTGGTAGTGTTATATCTAGACATAGTATGACCGGGGCTATATTTTAGACACTGTTTCAGTATCAAGTTTGATCTTCAAAATTTAAGATCAAATCCTGTCAGTAGGAAAGAGTAACACGTGGAAGTTGGTTGGAATGTGTTCCTTCCTTCATTGAAGTCCATGTATTCAGTATCTGAATCTGAGTTCCTGGCTTATGTGCCTTCTGTTGCAGTGATGGTATTGGTGTGGTTGGTCCTCATTTGTTCTCTGAAGATAATGTAAGTTGGCCTTTTATTTTGTTATCGTACAATTATGGTTCCCAATGGAGAATACTGAGGAGGATCTACATATGCAGTTGGTCCTGACACTATTAGCGGAAGAATATGACGACCGGTTCAATGCTTATGTGTCATGCCACTTAATGCTAAGGCCGCAAGCATCATTACACACTGATGGTTCTGGTGATGAGTTCCTTCCTTATCAATATACTGTCAGATGGTACAATCCGTTGGGGGTATCAGTCTATGTTTTACGCTCACTTCTGCAGTTGCAATCAAAAGTACAGCCTTGAATTGATTAGCCTGGTCCACTAAAGCCTTACAATTGCAGCGAAGAAGCTATCCCGGCTGGAAACCTAGGAAGGCAGTCTAAACTCTACAGGACTCTTAACAGCAAAGAACTTGATGGATAACAAGGTGAGATGTGAACTATATTGAATGAAACTCCAAACTCCAATTGAAAGTTTTAGTATTGTTTATATACTATATGTACAAACTTTTGCAATAATAAATAAACACACAGTTAGTTGTAAATAAATTATCCATGTAAAAAGATTTTAAAAGTTAAAGATTATTCCAAAACTATTGTTAAACTTGAAAAGTTCCCAATTTTTTCCCTGCCAACTATCGGTCAATTTAAGTTAATGTTAAATAATATTGAATTATGCTAAAGTGTGTTTGAATAACTATCACAAACCTTAACCTAAACCCAATAAATATGATTCCCTAAAGGCATTCAAATGATTTATCTGCAAAATAAAGTATATTTATTTATGTACAAACGTTGCGAATATGTAAGCTAATTAGAATGAATGGATAGTCTTGCTAGAACAAGATACATAACAGGAATGTGGTCATTCATTTATTAATGTAAATGTATATCAGTGACGTATCTAGCATCTCCTAACAGCCTATCAGTCTACAGTTCCGTAACTACATTATTTCTGAACAGGGAAAATACAAGAAATAAAATAATTTAAAAGAAAAAAAAACAAAGTGGTGTTACACCTACTTATTTATAATCCTGGATAAACTAGTAGTAATCATGGAGAACCTATTTTACTCTGGAAGGATTGAGAGACACGAGAAAGCCTAACTCTAGGATTGCATAAGAGGATCAGTAAAACCTTTAACAATAACATTTACATAGAAGTATTATTACTACATAGTAATCTTCTTGGCATCGATGTAAGACGTAAATTTTGAAGGAAGTGTAATATCATACCCTAAAACATGCAATGTTTAATTCCGTCTTTTAATTAAATGTTTATGAGATACAATCCAAAATCCCTCTTTTTATCATTGTGTACTCTGGAAATATTAGTACATATTTCTTAATGTGGACGGATGTTTCCTGCGTCATGATAACATGCTAGTATGGGAGAGCTAAGGCGATTTGTACTAACGAACACTCCCTTTGCCGTGCATTAACATGATCAAGATGAGGTAACTTTCTTACTGTCTGATAATTCATTACTTTGTGCATTTAAATTACATCTGTTTCTCCAACTCCGCATTTTTCTTGACATTCACCATTATCACAATTGACAATCGAGGCAGATTTGATCGACTTCCTATTAACTCTACACCTCCCTCTTCAACTTATTTTGCCAGATATAGATAAGTAAGGTCTCAACTGTTCAGAATTGTCTTTTGCTCTTCACTTCTACTTGGTATGGTAAAAATATAACAACTACGTTTTACTATTACGTATTTTGTATTTTTAACATTTGTGTATACACGCATCATAAATATTTATTTGTCTAGCTAACATCCAGACAACGCTTGTAGTAGATGGTGCTAGTAAAGCAATTCTATATCATAAACATCTCCGCCTATAAGAGTGATTTATTTTGTCTTGGTTCACGTAACAACGTATGGAATGCTTACATGCGTACTGAATCGCGGCCTTCATTTCTTTTTATTATTCGCCACGTCTTCAAAGAAGGTGCATCCATCATACTGAAATGCTCCTAATGACATGTGTCCGGTGTTGGCCATAATGGCTGCGTTGCTCCCGTTGCTGCGCCTGCGCGTTCGTGTCTACAAGAAAAGTGCGCACTAATGCACATAGAAAATACGGGGAGCGATACCGATATTTGTAAAGTTACTACATTCTTCCTTAATTGCATTTTACAACAAAGGGCAACTTACATATTTAACAAATCCTGAAAGTCCACGTTAACCCTCGTTATTTCTTTATTATTATCTAAGAGATACCTGAATGTTCGTCTTTGTAAGGTTTGTTATCCAACAGTAACGGTTGCTCGTTTAACATTGGTGCTGAATTTATTCTGGTTATTATGAAACAAAAAAAAATAAGTCAACAAATGCTCTCACCCACATGGAACGAATTTGATGTATGATAATATAAAAGACTAATAATAATAATAATCACTGGCGTAACAGATCGATATGTCCTGAGCTTGCCCCAACGCCATCTGTCCGCAATTGATGGAACTGCGTCCATCTGAGTGACTGCTGTGTGGTCAGCAATGCGCGCACTTGACCACGAACAAGTGTATCTAGGACTTTCTAGATCGAGTGTGTCCGTCACGTCTTTATTCACATGACTCCCCAGTTTGCCTCACGACGCTGGGTAGATGCCGAAAAGTAAGACTCCATCCGGGAATTGAACCCGAGACCACCCGGACATAAATCCAACGCTCTAACCACTAGACTATGTAGCTCTAATATGAAAGACTACAATTGCGAAATATTAATAGAACAATATTTCAAATCAATTGTATCCATATATCATTTGGAAGGTTGTGACTTTGAAACTAGGCTTGGCGTTGTGGATCTCGTGGGTTTTAAACGCGGAAAAAGCCACTGCGACTATGCACATCCAAAAGAGGAAAGATAGAACGTCCTGTCTGTATTTATTGGAGAATGACTTTGTAATGTAGCCAACGAAAAAACACAGATATCTTTGCGGGACTGAATGCGCAAAGATAGAGAATATTATGAACAAAATGACACCATGAAAAATGCAGAAATTATTCCTTTAAGTCAAAAATGCTACGACAAATGTCACTAGTAGATTATAGAAAGTGATCTTGTTTTAAATACATGGGCATTTGCATTCTATTCTGATTACAATTTACCTCTTTTAAATACTATTACATTAGCTAAACACTAATTGGACTCACATATGAAGAGGTATACTGAAGAAACATATCGGGTTTTAAATGCAGAGGGAGGATAAAAAAGTAATGCCTATTGAGCTATAACTTATTTAATAATACAAACATGAAAATATTCAACAAATGTTTAGTTTGGCTCTGGGGTTACCTACTCAGAGTTACCCTTGCACATAGTCCCCATAACGTTCAATACATTTGCGCGAGCATTTTCGAGGCCCGAAAATTAATTATGAACAATTCCGGAGGACACTCGCTGCTCCACCCCTTCAGAGTTGAGTATTGTGTATGGTTTTGAAGCGATCGAGCTGAGCAACGTTAGACACTGGGTAAAGATGTTCAGAGAGAGAGAAACTGAAATTGTAGACAGGCAAAGTAGCGGCAGACCATCAACTTTTGTCAGCAACGAAAGCCTCCACAAATTTGATGAGTTCATTGGAGCGGATAGACAGGCAATACCACCAAGGAAGTAACTAACGCAATGCGTGTGTCCTATGGGTCAGCACATGCAATTACTGAGATTTTGGGATACAATGAAATCTATGCTAAATGTGTTCAAGAGCAGTTAATACCAAACCTGCGACAGAAACGAAGAGGTGCATGTGGTGTGCTTCTTGAACTGTATGAGACGCGTGGTCGAGCATTTTCCTACAATGTGTTCACTGGCGGTGACATGGACACTGACATGGACATACCTGTTCGATCCTGAGAAGTATGGGCCAATGAAGAACATTGTTCGTGGTAGGAGATTAAAACAGCTCTGAAAAGGTGTGGCAGGGAATTTTCTGTGGAATTTTTGCAAACTGGATTTGAGGCTTGACTTAAATGTCGATGTGTGCCAAGACCAAACGATCAAAACGTCTAATTATCATTTTTATGACCAAAGAATGCTACAATATGATTCGTACTCAGGATGGGACAACCACTCAACCTGGTTTAGGTAAGGTAATTTCAGATATTTAATCTGAAATTCATGGATAAATTTATTTAAAGATTATTTTAAAGATTAAAATATTAATTCATATGATAAACAATCAAATAATAAGTATTTATGAAAGAGCAATTGAGTTTCGAGTTGAATATCTATTTTAGAAGTTTCGTAGGTAACTCAACAGATGTCGCTACTACTGTACGTGTGTTTTTGAAAGTAAAACGTTGTTTGTATATATGGTTGACAATTTTGTAATGTAATAATAGCACAGGAATATAAAATGGCTAAATGGTGTGCGTTTATGTAATTGAGTGTTGATGTAAAGCAATTATTTTCTGTACAAATAAATATATTGAAGCTGAATAGTTTACCAAGGAATTTAAGATGACATGTTGGGTTTCTTGATCAATAGTTCCTGAAATATGTACCTAGAGACATTATCACACAGATTATTCCAACACGCAATGGCATCATTATAAAATCAACTGAAGCAAATTTAGCCACCAAAATAAGGAGCAAACATAGTCTGGAAATTTTTGGTCCATCCGCATAATTCGACACTCCACGTCAAAAACATAAACCACCTGCTCGTCGAGTACCACCAATCTTTTCTGTCGTTATCCGAGGAGTAAATCCAGAATTAGCAGATGACAAAATTCAACAAGAGCTCACAACTGAAAGCCATAACATTTCCAAATTCATCAGGATAAAAACAAAACCGGAACACCCAGCTATATGGTACGCTATCTAACCTCTTATTCACAGACAATCACTGACTTACTGACAGCTGGTGCCTACATATACGGAAGACGATACCGTGTTGAGCCCTCTGGTTCCCAACCTCCATTAGCTACCAGATGCGAACACTGTCAATCCTATAACGATCATCCCACTTCCAATTGTCCTAATACTCCTAAATGTGGCTACTGCACTTGTCCACACATCAGCAAAGACTGTTCTAACCTGAAACACCCACGCAAAAGCAATACCTGTGAACAACAGCACCCAACCTATAGCTATAAATGCAGAAACCGTCCAGAACCTACCCTCGAAAATCCCGGCCTAGTGCTACCCCTCCGTCCTCCAGAACCTAAAACATGCAACCTAACCAAACGTTCTCCTACACAACCCATTACCATAGATCAGTTTCTATCTTTCATCACTATCATTCTGCAAAATCTGTATTCCTTCCAAAAATCCAACGTCCTAACCCAACATCAGTTTGCCACACGTACAGTATTGAACATCAATCGTCAACCAACCTACTAAGGTCGCTACATTTACGTTCATACCAACCCACTCGAAAGCACAGTGTAAATCAATAGAACCCTATTAATATATAACTTTCACTGTACTTCATTTCACTTTTCACCTCCATAACTGCACTGTGCACCTTCACCTCCATCTGTTAATAATTCGCTCTAGGACCTGTACGTCAAACTGGTGTAGCCCACAGTACGGCGTAGACTTGGGGTACTAATGTTAGTCTTTAAGTTAGTTTCCGTAGTTCCCAAGTATCGTACCCAAACTGACGCCTTGAGATATTTAATGATGTATTTAAGATGTGTAGGTTCTTCCAATAAACGAACATTCTATTGATTCAACCGCACAGCGAGTACAGATTGTGATTGTAAGTATATCCAGATATAAGAAGGAAGACCATCACGTTACAGAATGACGTGCAAACGAAGGGACTCGAATAGGTTAACAATAGAAAATTATAGTAATTACTGAATCTGTAAGTGAAGAGGAATCAACACAGGAAAAGCGCCACTCCAGGAAGAATTCAAAATTTCAAGAAGAAAGGCAAATACTTGGAGACGATTTACAGGATGATGTGCAAGTGGAAGGGCCTTTGAATGAGAAGAGTACAGAGAAATCAATGATTGATTTTTTACAAAAAAATATTGAAAAGTCAAAGTAGATTTGAAGAAAGATTAAATCTAGTTGAGGAATTACGACAAAGGGAACGACATGAGAAAGAAGACGGATAGAGGAAGGACAAGGGAGGCAACAAGAAGAGAGACAAAATATATTTAAAGAGAACATTAATGACCAATAATATTCCGACAATGGCATAATTATTTTGGTGTGAAAACTTCAGCAATTCTAGGATGTGGAGTTAATACAAACAGGAATGTGATGGAAATCATGATAATATGAATTAAGAACAGGCAGATGTTATCATGAGAGATACAGTAGTAGAAAAGTAAATGCAATATGTAGAAACGTCGATAGTAGATCAAGATGATGACATCACAGTGAATACAATGCAAAGAACAATTATTTGTAAAACAGGTTATATAGAAGAACAGGTTATAAATACTGGTGATTCAAAGAGAACTACTATTGTAGAGGAAAGCTCGAGATTTATGGAGACGAAATCTATTTTTTGCCGTATTTTTTATGCCAGGTAGAAGTTTTCAATTATTTTTTTTGTTTTAGTGTTTGAAGTTCACCACGTAGTTTTACGTGCAAGTATAATAATCATTTTTAACATGTCACTGAATCAATATTATTGTTTATGCCTTTTCTATATGCTATAGAATGCCACACTATTTAGCGGCCTGAGCCAGAGATGTCTCAAGGTAAAAAAAACGAATTCAACAAAACTATTCATGTCCTCGTATATCTCAAACTCTTTGTAGACACAATATGTTGTAATTAATAACAACAATGATCATATATTCAATGAAATATCAATTTGATTTTCAACTGCATGGATTTTATTTATCAATTGCGAAACATACAAAGAAACTCTTAATATGATATTAGCACCAGTTTAATTGAATATCTTCAACCTCAAAATCCACCGCATCCTCGGATTAGAATTTTAGTCCCGAAGTACCATTAGGATCGTCTGTACTGAATTGTTTAAACGATAAAAACGCCACATCGAAGCTCGGTATCTTCAGTCAGGTGATCGCCTATCGTCAGAAATATCTATTGTAATATAGGGAACAGACGTTCAGATGAAGTATCTAGATTTTTGTACTTACGATATATTTTAGTAACTTTCAGAATCGTCTCGAATCAATAATCTAGTAGATTGAGAACTCCACTAACGAGGTGTTTCGAAATTAAATGATTTATTTTTTTATTCAAACTAATTACAATATTTTCACAAGATTGCGCTAAGGACAGGTTCTAATAATTTCCCCTAAACAATAGATTTTTACATATTACACATGTAAATTTTTGAGCCCTTAAATAACAATACTTGGAAACAGGGTTCAAATCCCGGATCCTGTTTTTCGTGAACTGAGATTACTAATTTATACTACTCGGTTTCGGAAATACACTCATTTAATCAACTTCAACCACCGCATTATAATGCCTCTATGATGCATGAGGTACATGTTTTTAAGATATATGCTGTGTTTTTATGTCTAATCTATTATAAATGTAGATATGTACCCGTGAGATTAAGAAGGATAATATTCCCGTGGCGCTAGTTTTGTTAAACTTGTATTGCGGTGAAACTAATGGTCAAAATAATAACCTTTATTTTCAAAGTTACTTTGAAAGAACGAACAATATTCCGCAATTATAAGTTTTTTTTTCGAACACTAATTTAAGCGCAAAACAGTTTTCTTTTCAGTTTTCCAAAACTAATTTCGGGTAGAATAATATCCTTCTTAATCTCACTAATTCATATAATTATTTCAGTTTTACAGCAGTTATTATAATTAACTGTCCAATAGCTTGTTTTAGCTTTATGTTTGTATGTAGTGTTGTAGTCGCTATTCTAATTATAGTTGTTGACAGAAATGTATGCTGTGATACTTCTTTCAGAACTGAAATCAATAAAAGACCATTAGTAATATGAACACTACAAAATATATAGAGATTTATCGGAGTTTAGGATATATTTGGGCTCCAAGGTGCCTTAATAAGTCCTGTACAATGTACGCCGAAAACTGGAAAAGACATGTTAAAGATAATAGATACAAATTGTGTGGGAAATGTTCGTTGAGTGAAGATAATTTTAGGTCAGTTGTAATGAAACAAATACAGTGTCCATGAGGAGCGTAACTACAGAGCCCGAAGACCCCGAGTACGAGGTGAAATAAATAGATGGAAAATCAGTTAATATTAAACCCCACAATGTAACGGTACGCGTTGAATGGGCGTCTCGCCATAGTAAATTATTTACAGTATTTAAATGTAAAATAATCTGTATAGAGTCCTAATCACACATTTATAATTTTAAAGGATTCGAAAGATGTATTCTGTGTATATTATTATGTATGTACGACGTTTCTTGTTATATTACTTATCTTGTATCTCTGTCACAACATTAAGACACTCTCTGTGCAGTAAATAGCTGCTGAGCATAAAAACTAACAGAACCGGATATGAGGTTGGTTCTAGAATCTCCTCGTTAGCACGACGAAGTGGGGAGAAAGGTTGCTCGCAATTGTTCGAGGCCCTACAAAAAGGGAAAAGTACGTTGAAAAGTCAGTATGTACACCATAAGTGAGGTTAGAAATATACATTTCATAGTATCGTTCTTGTTGGGGAGTACAAACCTCATCTGTGGAGAAGGTTAAGTAGCAGAAATTAATGTAAATAGAACTGACCATATGAAACGACGGCGACTGAAGGTTGGCAGTAGCTGCATTGTTTAAAAATATTTTATCTATGTTATTCGCTCGCACTTAGAGTGAATGTGTTTAATCCATTGTCCGTCACCAGTTGGAAATATTGGTACTGCGAAATTAAACCTAAAGGCAAGTATATATTGAGCATGGAAGGTGATGACAACGTTACGGAAGACAGTGACTTGCATCTTAATGTTATTTTAAAGCAGCGCTTGGGACAAAGTTATTTTCAGACTCGTCATCAATATTCACAGTAAGTACAAGTAGTTTACAAAACTATAAGTTTAGACTATTTACGTCCAAATATATACAACAGCATAAAGAGGCGAACACTGTAATATGCAGCGGGCCAGTTATGTGTGCTCGTCAGCCGCTATATGTCATTGATATTCAGTGTTGTCACGATAGTGCATTTCCTTATTTGTATTTGTTGATGCCCAAAGTCGGTTGACGTGATTTATTATTCACCAGCTCCGTCAAACTATATAAATCCTGTTTCATTACGCAGATTGCAGAAAAAATATGGTATCAGCCGTTTATTAAATTAAAAAAATACTATTCAAACTCCAGTTACTGTACAAAAATGCAAGTTCCCTATAACAGTGTTATTCGTCTTAAATGTCACTATGTTTTTGTTGATGATACTTTTACTGAAACGTTCCATTTGTGTTAACTGATCGGCTTAAATTAGCTGTTTTTTTTTAAAGTGAGTTTTCGCAGTAAAAGTATTGACTTCGTGTGAATGTGAATTTAGCAGTCAATTAATTTGCATTCTAGAGTCTATAATACGAGATCGGAACAGTGGAATAATTCCTACCTCACACCCAGTGATCTTTGTTGGTCGGCAGAAAGTTCAACATAAGTATTTTTAGGCATCGCGACTTGTATGCTCAGAAATTCAATCAAAGAGATTCATGTAAATCAACTCTGTTTGTGGAACAATCTTATTGATTCAGAATCCATGTGACTTATTTTTGTAAAATATATACTAATTTTTCTTACTGTGGTTAGGTTAGGTCATCAAGTTCGTTGCATGCTAGACGTATTATGTAAGCATTCATAATAAAATATCGGGCCACATTAGAACAGACGTTTGTGAAATAATTTTAAGATAACTAAACTGAAAGTGAGTTATAAACTAATGCTGAGCTGTGCTGGAGCTACGATAGCTATCACAGTAAACTGTCATAACTAATAAGGTATAATAGTAAAGTGTCTGTAGTATATAGTAATATTCAAATTCAGATTAAGGCGATAACTGGGTGTTAATGATAAAGTCTTGTTGGCAGTAAATGATGTTTAGTTCCTTGCACGTAGAAGGGAGAATAGTCTAATTCTCTGATCCTCGAAGTCCTATGTTGAACATTACAATTCCAGTCTGTGAGGTCATATGGTTGAATCGTAGTGCTGTGTATTGCTTTTCAAGTACCATACTATTAGTAATAAGAAAAAGATAAATCAAACATATTGCAAAAGCATTTGTAATTACGTCAAATAGTATCATATTAATGTATCACTGTTAAAAAAATTACATTATAAAACAGGAAAAATACAATAAAAAAGCTGTCGTCGACAAGGTTAGCATACTTCGCGGGCAAAATGACTCATTTGTTTAATATCTATTGTATCCTTCATAGTTTATTGTTGTTGAATATTAACAAATTTCTTGATCAATTAATTAGCGTCATTGGAATAAATGTTAAAAGATTACATGTACAGTACGCTGGACAAAAAGTGTCATAAACTCCAATCTGTATTTGACAAAACAAACTGCATTGTGTGAAAGGGAAGAAAAGCTATTGTTTATTTCAATCGTATCATACAGTAACGTATATTTATGTCTTACCTTTGTACCATAATAATAAGTATATGTTGAGAAAGCCAAGAATTAAAAATAATATTGTTTTGCATCAAGTAACAAGGCTTTCAGTGAACTTAAAGACGATTTCGATATATTCATACCAGAAGTTAAGCTTGACAATTTGTATACTAATAGTAAAGCTTTATATACTAATAAATACATTTGTTAATAGTAAAGCTTTGTATACTAATAAATACATTTACGTAGTAAATATCTGTGATAATTTTCTTTAGTACAAAACATAACTTATAAGATAGTATTATAAATGCGTAAAGTATATGAATTTAAATTACTTGTTTTGTTGAGCTAATTATTCATTCCTTTCAGCGCGGTCCTTTTCGATACTTTCTCAGGAAGGCTTTACTGTTTACAGGAATTTCTGTTGGTAATATCATGCACTTTTTCACGAGGAGGCAAGGTCGTTTCGTTAGGCAGATCGATGTGGTATTGTTCGTTAATACTTATCCGGAAACTTGAAGCTTTTCGTCATACATGCTCAAACATCTTCATAGGTACCTATCAAGTGTCTCGGGACATCACGGTCGTAATTATATTCGATCTCCGGCTAGGGTCTAGCTGGTTTGCTCAATATTCCATCATCGCTCTTCACCACTCCTTTCTGTGTTACGTGTCTCGGCCCAACTATCCGTACTATCTGGAATACACCTCTTTGATTGTTGGGGGCAAATTCTTTGGCATGGGATTTGCTCAGCACCTGGCATCTGAATAGGGGAAAACGCTGTTAGAACAATAATTACGACAAAAGCCGCCTCAAATTTTAAAACTTTCTCATAGTAGATAAAAGTGAAGGAGTCATTATGCATGAACTGAAGTTTTAAATCAGTATGGAGAAAACCTTCGTTATAAAAATTTTGCAACACCTTTCTGTACAGTTGGTGTATGATTTTTATATTTCGGCAAGAATTTCCTGAAATAACATGTGATATATGCTGTTGGAAGGGTCCTCTGTGCACCGGTGTGTGGAGAAATATCTTAGTTACTCTACTAATGAAGATAAAACCTATAATGAGATTGCACAGAAATAAAGTATATTGGATAATGTTGATTTTAGTTAAAATTTATTTATATATTTTAGACATCCATCGGCTTAATGTTAGCAGGGATTCTCTTATGGAAATTTACCATGTCTGCTAATGGTAGAAATTTTAAAAGTAGCTCTATACAAAATTGGTATTATATTGCCGTAAAGCTGTATTTAACCATGTACCTTCAATAAGGTGTTACTATTGATTAAAATTGTGGCAGTATTTCTGTGCTTAGCACGTCTTCTGTCGTCTGTTGTCCTTTAATATCAGTTTAACTTAGAAGCCATTAGTCCAACCATCAATGTTTTGAAAATTAATCTTATAGAAATCATTATAGCAAGAGGCTATCTAAGATTGTAGATTGTTGGTTCTTAAGACAACACTAAGACACTCTCGGTGCAGTAAATAGCTGCTGAGCATAAAAAGTAACGGAACCGGATATGAGGTTGGTTCTAGAATGTTCTCGTTAGCACGACGAAGTGGGGAGAAAGGTTTGCTCACAATTGTTCGAGGCCTTACAAAAAGGGAAAAGTACGTTGAAAAGTCAGTATGTACACCATAAGTGAGGTTAGAAATAAAAATTTCATAGTATCATTCTTATTGGGGAATAGAAACCTCATCTGTGGAGAAGGTTAAGTAGCAGACATTAATGTAAATAGAACTGACCATATGAAGCGACGTCGACTGAAGGTTGGTAGTAGCTGTACTGTTTAAAAATAGTTTCTCTATGTTATTCGCTCGCAGCCAGAGTGAATGTGTTTAATAAATTGTCCGTCACCAGTTGGAATATTGGTACTACGAAATTAAACCTAAGGGCAAGTATATATTGAGCATGGAAGGTGATGACAACGTTGAGGACGACAGTGACTTGTATCTTAATGTTATTTTAAAGCAACGCTTGGGACAAAGTTATTTTCAGACTCGTCATCACTATTCGCAGTAAGTACAAGTAGCCTTTTGTCTTTTTATCCATGTAAGAATCATGCTGCATTTTTCTGGTTAGGATCGATTACCAGTTTCATTTTGGGTAATCATCCCAAAACAAAAATGTCTGTGAACATTGGTGAAAATACGAAAGTTTTTAAGCTGAAATCCTAGTAATTCTCAAGTTTCTGCACTTATGAAAAACAAGGGGATACAAAAAGGAACGTATCTTCTTTCATTCTGATAGCCAAGCAGCTTTTAACGTATCATTATTCAACAAAGCCAATTCTAAAATTGTTTGGGAATGCAGTGACAAACTGGATGGACCTTCTCGTAGTAACTTCGTTGAATTGCGTTTGATAACAGGACAGAAAGAGTTTTGTTGGAATGAAGTATCTGATGATTTGCCTAAAGAAGGTACCAATCAAGCATCATGTGGCGAAAAACGTGTGCCACGCAAATGTTACTTCAGTTTTGAAAAGATAAAAGCCGGAAGGTTCTTCCTCTCCCAATGTCTGCTATATAACTTCATGAATCTGTTTCCACGATAATTCCTTTCGGAACAGGTATAACTTCTTGCGTTCCTCCAAAGCATATTATTTAGTTGCCTAATACTAATATAAATTCGGTAGTTACGAACATAATGATAAAGTTTAGGGTCAACGTTTGGGATTTTGTCGAACCTATTTAGTAATTTTCGTGATCCCAGGTTCTCTGCTTAATTTTACCGAAGGATTAGTAACACAAAATTATATTCCCATTTGTTTCACTGTTTCATGCCGCTGTTTAAGAGGAACATATAAGGCCGATTCCTATTTTTCCTTTGGGATTTTTTGGAAGTTTCAGGTGCTCGGATCGTGTACCTAGATTCAGATCCATTTGTTTTAACTTAAATCCTATATAACCAGCTATATATCAGAGTCCCTTTATAAAACAGTCTGCCTTTTTTTTTTGGAAATTGGGCTGAACTCTTAAACGATTTCATGAAAGTCAGGGCGCATTAACATTTCATTTAGGTCGACTTCTTGACATATATGTTGGTGGACCACTCAATTAACAGGTTATTTAACACTGCACACAGTACATTATCCGATTTCCCAGCTGAATATTCAAATGTAGCACCATCACTCGGGACATATCATTATTGCTCAATTTCTGGATCTCCTTATGGAAGAGATCACTCCAATTAATACCAAGGAAGATTAATTGTAGATGACTATTAAAATCCGTGGAAAGTGGATTATAAAATTCACCCAGCCACGAATTCGAGAGACAAAGTTTTCGATTAAATCTTGATGTATCCTGTAGGTTAAGATATAAAAAGGTCTATAATCGAGTGTGTGAGGAGGTATACGCCATATGCTCTGTGATTAATATTTCACATTAGCTAAGATATATATACCATATACTTTCGATCGTTTATTTATGTAATTTTGCTATTGCTACTGACAAATTGTTACTGTCAAATACTTTCGGTTCCAGGTGATCGAGAACAAAACTTTGAGAATGTGAAGAGGGTATAACTTCATTTTGGCACTATCTTTGGACTACTTTAATAATTTTGTAGAAATGTGTAAAATATGTACAATCAATTTGAGAAATTTTGTTCGCTTGGTTAATCTCTTTGCGCAGGTTTTTAGTGATAGAAGATTTGACTTGTTTTCAAAACTAATTTTGAAGTTTTTACTTATTTATGTATGGAGAAAACGCATATTATACGGGGTGTCCCCGAAATAATTGTACAAATTTCGGGAGTTGTTTATTTACAGGAAACAAAGAAAAAGTATTTTCGTAGAAAATCCGAAAATCTCAACAATCTTTTTGTTTCTTATTACCTCAGTGTAATAAATTATGCGTATAATTTGGTTGCTATTGCCTCGCAGAAATATAAAGAAATATTTTTTTGTAGAAATTAAATTATTTCATCCTTATATTTAAGGAAACTAATAATGAAATAATCACTGAAAAAAGAATCTGTTATCACAACACTTTTCGGTGCAACAACTATTGAATTATGCGAATATGAAAACCATGATATATTTTGTTGAATCAAACTGAGAACACATGCATCGTGCGGAATCACCAAGATCTGCACAGATTTGTGTTGATTTAGAATAAAGAAGTGGTGGTCGCCATAGGACACCGAAAAGTGTTGAGCACAGCCATTTTATCAGTAAAGACTCCGCGTATTAAGATTCATCAACTAAAAAATTATGAAAGAAACATTTCACAAACATATTGTCTTAAACAATTCGTACTAAAAGGCAAAAATAAATAAATAAATATATATATATATATATATATATATATATATATATATATATAT
>JAGDQP010009335.1:31504-59591 GCA_022664845.1 Lepisma saccharinum | reverse complement strand
AAAGAAAGAAGGAAGGAAGGAAAGAAAGAAAGAAAGGAAGAAAGAAATAAGGAAGGAAGGAAATAAAGATAAAAATAAAAGAAAGAAAGAAAGAAAGAAGGAGAGAGAGAAAGAAAGAAATATAGAAAGAAAGAAAGAAAGAAAGAAAGAAAGAAAGAAAGAAAGAAAGAAAGAAAGAAAGAAAGAAAGAGAAAAAGAATAATCTCTAAAATTCCATTTACATGTATTCTGATTCATTTAAGATTTTGACTAAGCAATGAAGATAGACGACATTAATACTTCTGGTATATAAGATATGACTCTTCTTCTTCCAAAAGAAAGAGAACCACGTGTCTGAAAACTTAAATCTATCATATCACTCAGAGATACATCCTAAAGCTTATTCAAGAAGTTTTTTTAAAACCAATCCTAATACAGTGATAAGCTATTCTTCAAATATTGATTCAGGCACAATTTGCAGAATGACGTGTCGTCTTAAGTGCGTTATGGACAACACGATATGTAAGGGCTATTTGAGTGCACATAATCAGTGCTTACTCAGAAAACAATCATGTGTCATACTTTTTTTTTCTTCACTTATAAAAACCTTTTTACTGTTGCTTTAATGTTTACTGAGGCTTACGTAGCCACGAACATAGAAAGCAAACCCATCAGTTTCCTTATTTAGACAAGCCGTGACATTCGTGTGACTAACAGCTCCTCGATTTATGCTCTTTGTCCCTATCAAGTGTCTATTTGGAATCTTTTGAATGAAGGGTTAGCTTCTCTAAGAAACAAGAGATTGTAGAAGGTGTTCGAAGTCCGCTGAGTCAAATTATTGAAAATAATAATAATAATTTACGTCTGCCAAGCTTTAACGGGCCATCCTGTTTATTCAAATTGTATTTAATACTTGAAATTACACGTGTTATTTCACAGAGTACAGAGGAGAACCTGCCTTCACATTCAAAACCAAAATAATTAGTGATTACTACAAAATAAATAAAAGCATGAGATAAAAAAAAACTTGCTTCCAAATAGGTCGAGGCCACATTGTAAACTTGAAACAAACAAGAATGTGAGATGGAAGACAGTCTTGGTAAAAAGTAGTTATTCGTAGCTCAAACATTATAATTGGAAAAAGAACTTCGCTGGGAATATTCAAATACGTCCCCAGTAATTAGGAAAGGTTGATTGAATTCATATTATTTTTATTAATGTCCTAAATGAGCTGATGAACTTGTAAATACTGGGCCAACATTTTTTGTTCAAGTGAACTCTGAACCACTCCGCTCAATAGACCTACGCGGGAATTGACCTCGTGACATAGGGAGATGCTCTGGACTAGCTCTGAGGATAGGAAAAATTGAATTTTATTTCTAGGAACCTTTTTGTTTGTTTCTTATTTTAATCAACAATCCACTTTAAGAAGAAAATATTTTTTTTGAAATTTCAGATACTAGTCAGGGTATGTGTCGCTCCGTGGGCTTTTCATGGTAATTTGTTGGCATGGGCCGAAAATCGTTCCGCTAGTGCCTCTAAGTGAGAAAAGTGATGTTATTGTCCCGGCAAGTGCATGGAAATAAAATGGCGACCATCGATTTCATTTGATAAACTGTATCTTTGTTTCGGATGGATCGATTGTAAATATCTTTATTTTTAATGAAAGCTTTATTAGTATTATTTAATTCGATCCATTACAATATGTAAGTTTTCTCGGAAAATTTAAAAATCCTCTTTTTTAGGCATATTTTCGATTTTTTTGGTAGAGTGTTGGATTCGCATTCGTGAGGCCCTAGGTTCGATACCAAAGGCCCACTATCGTGACTGAGGTATTCCAAAGGTTCTCCAGGCAAATGCTGGATTGGTACCTTTAACGTAGGCCCTGGTCTCCTATCCTTCTTGTCTATGTTACTTCAGTCACGAGACATGGAACAGGAAGTTTCCAGATTTTCACGAACAGGAACGACGTTACCTTCAAAATAGCCATTGCAATGTCCATACGCCAGAAAACACGGGGCAAGTACTTAGTTATTTTTTCAGTGGCTTCGGTGTTTATCTCGAGTACAACAGACTGCTGAGCATAGAAACTTAAATCGCCAACAACGCTTTGCAGCAGATTTTGATGAATGGTAAGTTATACACGCCACTAAATATCAAGAAAGGAAGTCTCTCAGAAGAAAGGAACTATGAATAGGACAATATGGTGATGTACCAGAAGAGTGAAGCATTAGCTAACCTTTAAAACATAGTGAATAGTAAGTGACTGAGAGAACCGAGGCTCTAAGAGATGTAGGCCAGGAGAACTAACATCTGTAATATGATAAAGGAAGCCTAAAATCTCATCAACATTACGCATGTCTCTTGGAAATATCAAGAAGTCCAATGACGAACTTTATCTTCCAGATGCCAAGTTAACATTCAAAAGGACAAGGGAACAGACCCATAAGAAAATAAAAAAATCTACTACAAATCAGGGAGAAGAACATCCCGACATGGTCTGGCCTACCACTCACGGCAGAACAAAGTACTAGCATCAGTGAGAAACTTCGATATTCCTGCTAATCGCAGCACCGGCCCTCATGAAGAACGTTTATTAACAGTTACGATGAAAGCCCAAAATATAAATGCAGTGGTTGTTAGTTCCTTTCGAAAAGCAGTGGTTCATTTGGATATGGGTTTGTACAGACTTGCCAGACAACTTCAAATGGCTAGAAGTTACTTAAACTACCTAACCACCAAATGAAGCTACTATGAAGAATAACTGGGATTACACTCAATATGGAAGTGATCAAATCAATGTCTTTCCTACTGCCCCGGAATTAGCGAGAATAAGCGAGGAGGCAGAGACCATGTCCAAGAGAACAACGGAGACGAGGAAGGTTCATAATGAATTGTCAACCAAAATTATTCAGTATGAAGAACAATGAATGAACAAACTGTGTTTAACATTGAAGGAATGTAAAAATCACTTTAAGGGTAAAAGCAATACTCTATATAATATTGTAAGAAAAACGTCTGTGCCCAAATAGGTAGAGAGCAGTCAGTGAAAGGCCATTGAGATGGAAGAATCAGAAGTGGAAAGGTTCCATTCTGGTCTTTAGTGAAGAAACAAAATCTTAGTAATTGGAAGTCCACACATTAAAAAATAGTTGTGTTAATTCAACACAATGCGGTGTCCCAACGTGACTACCACTTTTTGTGTTAAATCAACACAACACATGGTGTTGATTTCGGTACTGAGAGAGAAAAAAAAGTTACGGCTGCAGTGAGATTTAAACATGGGTTGCTCAGTTAGAAGTCGAGCGTCTTACCGACCTCGTTAAATCGTCAGACGAAAAGAGTACTAGATTGAAACAGTTTAGACTTTAAAGGTTTTAAAAAAAAATGTTGCTGAACCCCACGCACAAACAAAGTTACTCTCACGACTTATGCCACGATTTAATCACTTTTCCATTGGTCAATTAGGGATCACAATCCCCATTCATTGAGAATATGTTCCATTTCTATGAAAGAAAACGCAGCATTTGACATGTTGATACAATAAGAAAGCAGTAATGCTGCTCGAATGTTTGGCTGTCGCCATCTTGCTTGCTTTCATAGAAATAGAATATTCTCAATGAATGGGAATTCTGGTTCTCAATTGACAAATTAGAATTGATTAAACCATGGGATAAGTCGTGCAAGTAACTTAGTTTGTTTTGGGGGTTCAGCAACATATAGTTGATCCCATACACTGTTTGAATCTATAGTGTAGTCGTTTAATTCAAATGTTGTTCAATAAATATGGTTTGTATCTAGTGCTTTTCCTGTCTGACAATTTAGCCAAGGCGGTAAGACGCTCGACTTCTAACCGAGCAACACATGTTCAAATCTCGCTGCATTCGTAACTTTTTTTTCTCCCAGTACCGAAATCAACACCTTGTATTGTGTTGAAATACCACAGCTATATTTTTCAGTGTAGACCCATCTTCATTCCGTCACCTAAGTGGTCAAGAAGAACATGGTGTGTCGAGAGTAATTTCTGGTTGGATTTTAGATACATCCCTTACTAGTTGCCTAACCTAACCTAATCTCCAGAACTTTATTCTGCCCAACTTACTCATTACGAATAGTTGTAAATTAACTCCCAAAATCTAAACAATACAACAGTTCTATGTCGAGCACTTCAAAATTAGTTATCAGTGATGATCTATCAACATCTATAAATTGTCGTTACGCAAGTTCAAAAGGACAATAGGGAAGACCTTCCAAATTTGTTCCTTGTGGTATTGGAATAATAATTCAAATCCTTTGTACAGTTGCCAAATATTTGAGTGTCTTTAAAAGAAATAGACGAACAGACAACGTAAATAACAGTTTGCCTAGTTGTGTTTATTGATCTTTGTCCATCTTGTTCACCTTGAGTGCTCTTTTGTCCAATGAGCACATTCTTCCGCTAACGCCTGTGTCTTCCCCCTTCTCCTGCGTTCCCACACGCCCTTTGTTCTCAAGTCTCTAAATTGAAAGCGCCGCTCTGTTAAAAATATCGCTAACAAACGAGTAATGCAATTGATTAAACCCTAGTACTCAGTAGTACTGTACAGCAATGTTCCCTGCTTTGTCTTGATAAGGGATATCGAAACTCAGTTTCTGTGAGTGTTGCAATCGCAAAAACTTGGAAACAGTAATTTTGCCCCCAATGAATACAAAATAATTCAATGAATTTGAACTTCAGAGAGAGAAAAAAAAAAGGAATTTGTGCTGTAACTATATTATTAAAACCATTGGTGCTGCAGGTTTCCACCGGAAACTTGTTATGACTATCTTCAAACAATCCAATCTTACAACCAACCTTAGTAACTTTTCCATATGCGTAATATTTGAGACACAGAACTGTCTTTAAACTTGCA
This sequence comes from Lepisma saccharinum, assembly GCA_022664845.1. Classification (NCBI taxonomy): domain Eukaryota; kingdom Metazoa; phylum Arthropoda; class Insecta; order Zygentoma; family Lepismatidae; genus Lepisma; species Lepisma saccharinum. The sequence goes on along the minus strand of JAGDQP010009335.1, from coordinate 54,720 downwards.
CGTACTTTTTCGTATATGGACATCACTACCAAAAGAACCCACTGCTCTACAGAGATAGACAGACGCAGTCAATGTTCAAATAAATTAATGCGTTTCAACAACTTGTGTAATACTATCTTGTACTGAATTGTTATGAACGTCCTAAACGAGATGGTGAGATTCTAAGGACAGGACCTACAGTTTTTGTTAAAGTGGGTTTCAAACCATTTCGTTCAATAGATCCCGGTAGCGAGCGCGCTAATCTCGGCCACCCCGAGGTCGTATAATCCGATACTAAAATTGCTTAACGTTATTCATCTATGATAGTTTTTTTTTTTCGATTACGACTTGTCTATCGCGTGTTTGACCTTACCTGATCTAGAGAAGATAAAATTAATTTTATTGGCAGTAATAGCACAATGATTTACGCCCGTCCTGGTACAGGGAAGCCCCTTATCTTTGTCACGTCACCTGATCTAGAGACAAACATTTCAATATGTCAATTTCAATACGGATAAAAGAGAATTTGAAGGATCGCTACTCTTTTTGCAACTTACCTTTAACAGAAACAGGTGATATCCAGCACAGTTATATACGGTACAGATCTACTTTATCTCCATTGTATTTAAGAGTGAGCTCTCATTCATCAATGAGCAACACCCATCCAGCATCCAGTGCTTATCAAAGTGATCGCAAAGAAACGCGGGAACAGAGATTCCGCCAGGATTTTCAGTTTGGGGGGGGGGGTAAAGTCGAAATTGGGAGGGTGTAAGTGAAGTGTTGCACGGTTTTTTGGCCGTAAAAACTTTAAAAGTTGGGGTGCTCTCGAGGTTTTGAGAGGTGACACCTCCACAGGGGGTATGGAGGAATCACTGCACAGGAAAGCTAATATTGAATGAATATCTGATTAATTATAGAAGGGTAAAAGGGAAAGGAATGGAATGTGCCTTGCAAGAGAGTAAAAAATATATAAAATTCTATAAGGAAAAAGTCCTTTGTAATCCTTGTGATTTATTTAACATTTAAGGACCAGATACATAACTAAGCTCTAAGCTCCTCACTAGTCACGAACCCGTTCTGAAGTCCCTGACTTGAATCACTAGACCACTAAGGATGAGCCAGTGACAAAAGTCAAGTAATACTGTGCAAGGTGTAGCATGAAAACATACATGTAATGTTCAGATGCTGTCCAGTGGAGAGGTAGTTTCGTGCACTGAATTTTAATCAAGTGGTCCTGAGTTCGATACCAGATAGGAAAACATTACACGCACAGTTCCGGAATCTACGTTAAACTTAAAGATCCTTCCTTTGGGCACCAGCTCCAGCTGATGAAAGACAATGGTAAATCACAATTGGTTTACACTGCCCAAGGACCTGAGCGTTATAAACTTGCCTTCGAGCAGAAAACGAATCATTGAATTTGAATTAGGTATATATTTGGCTCAGGTCGAGATGGGCTAGGTATCGTCCAGGGCTTTTGTTAAGGTACTATCCAGGCATTCGCCTGGTGAAACTAGGAGGAAACACTGGAAAAACTGTCAGGATAGTCAGCCGTGAGGTTCGAACCCACATGCCTATCCATTGCCGCTCTGATGTCCGCGACATTACCGTCTGAACCAAGAGGGCTGGGTAACACGAATCATCATCAATGTTCCGATACCAGTGACCAATCTTTTCGTTAATTCAATTTGATTAAGATATATCTTTTCTTAGGGAAAGTGAGGAGGGGGAAGAAATGTAATGACTCCCTTTCTTCTATCCGTTACCCCCCAAAATAGAAATTGGTTTATGTGTCCTCAATCCTGATGGTGGTTCTCTTCCAGTTCGACGCGTGTAAGGCATTCATTTGTTTTCGTGCCCTTGCTGTGCTGTTCAAACCACTTTTTATTTCTTTCGAGTACTACTTAACATCCATTATCATGCTTAATTGCTTCGGCTCATGCATATACACATACAAGACACACACACACAGCATGTCGTGTTATGGACGCGTGCCGAAGAGCACATGCAAAACATTTGAAGACTATGTATTGTACTTTCATTTGCTTGCTTACGACGCAGACAAATACGCACTTCATTGACTTTTAAAACAGAATATTTCCTTTCCATTCCTTCCGAATGTTAGTGCTTTTTCACACTTGCACGTGCGACGAATTCCTTCGAATTAGTTTTACTCATATTCTTTGAAGACCGACCTCAGCTGCCTGCCTTTTAGAGATGGTGCAAAGAGTAGGAAAAAAAAAAATCAACTACCAAATAGGGGGATATATACTTTTCTTTCTTCTTGCCTTGAGGGCAACCCGTTAATAAAATTATGAGCAGCCGTAACCTATGCGTTCGTTTCGGAACTAAATCAAAGCGTCTCATTTGCATTCATTCTACGCAGATGTCTTTAAGACATGTTCGCTCCTTCTCTAGCCAACACACACATACACACAACTTGAAATACTGTTAGAATTTGTGCCCAGCATCTTTAAATTTACCAATACCCTTCCACTGGCGTACCTCAAGGGTTCGGCCTTGAACCACTCTTTTTAAGTTTATATGAATTATCATCTTTAATACGATATTCACCACAACTAAATTTATTGTACGATGATGAAAAAAGGTCAATTTTCTAGTAAAGATTAATATTTTCTGTGACAGTGTGACTTATTATTAAAAAAGCTGCGCCCATTAGATACGGGGAGTTGCGACAGGACTTATCTATTACTTTTTCCAGGCGCGTAACGCTGCTCTTACTATTTACGCTCATATTTAGTTGAAATTGAATTTTTAAAATAAAATAATATAGTGTTTGCTGTGCTAGTGTTATTTCTTTAGTGACTGTCATCACTGGTAGAGACAGTATTGTTGCTTCCAAGGCTTCGGATCGCTAGTTTTATTCGTAGGTAGGCTCTTTTTTCTGGGGTGTCCAAGTGAAACGACCTTCAATATGTTCATATTGATAGAAGTGTTTGTGTGTGTATATGTGAAGATCATTGTTTGAACATCCAAATAAAAGTGGAAACTAAAGTACCAATCAATTCGGTTAAATAAATTGTCCATCAAAAAGGGGCATATTTAACGGTTTTTCTCACCATTAGATAATCCCAGTAGCACGAGGTTGATTAAACGTTGAGAAACCCGTTAAATGTTCGCTGTGGGTGCCAAAATTGGGGGCGTCGAAACCTATATATACAAGAAAAAGCTCCAAATGTACTAAGCGCCGAAATAAAAATTTGACAGGTTGAAAAAAAAAAAATATGCAAATCACAGGCAATTGGAGTTATAATAATTTTAGCAATATTTATTTTTTTAAAAAAGGTGAAGTTGTCGGCGTAGTGAGTAGTGACGTTGGAATTTTGGAAAACATCGAGACTCGGCAGCGGCACCATGGAAAGGAGAATCACCATAGATTCTAGGGACATGCCTGCCCCAAGGCAAGGAGCTCAAAAATGAGCGTGATGTACGACCTTGAAAGTACACAACTTGGCTTGTGTAAAGGATACAAAGAGGCAGGAGAGGTATGCAGGTCCCCCCATAAAAAACAAAAATAGATTCGTTGTAATTCGTTGCGCCAAAAAAAAAAAAAAAAAAAAAGGCACAACGAGGATTATTTCTCGAGGTAAAAGTTGATGGTGCTGTGATGAGTGCCCTGTTAGATTTTGAAATCTAAACCAATCACAGCGTTCCGAACCTTAGCGATGATACAGCGCCACTCTCGGTGGATTTAAAAGAAGTATTTTTGAAACTGCTACAAGTTATTATCTCATACGCCTTCGCGTCGTCATTATTTATCGGTGGAGATCAACGGGATACTCTTGTCAATAAACTCGATTCATTCTGTGTATCTTGTAACCATATTTTCATTGTACCGTTATCAAAATGTGTTTACGGCTATATTAAAATCATTCTGCACTTTTTCGTTGACAGCTGACATCAGTCAGTTAATTTGAACAATTCTAACCTCGATATAATTTTCAGTTTGTCAGTTCAAGATAATTTCTTTGTCAATTCTGTTTTTGAGCATTTCAATATGTAATTAGTGAAATTATGCTGCTTCTACAAATTCAAACCTAGAGAGTTCAAACTTTCAGAGAGAGAGAGAGAGAGAGAGAGAGAGAAAGCTTCATAACCATTCCATTTGCAATTGTTGGTGATATGAAACTTCATAACATTTCAACAGTTAAATCCGTGCCGATTTTTTTTTGTTCGTTGTTGAAATCGCTTGATTGTTGTATAGCAACGAAATTCTCTCTCAACAATGAACAGAAAAAATTGGAAAAACCGGCACGAACTGAATTTTTGAAATGGTTATCAACATCCTTTTCTGAAAGTCTGAACTCCCTAGACTTCAATTTTAGAAACAGCATTGCAACTTCATACAGCGAAAAAAAAAAAAAAATACGTTAGAGATCGCTGCTTTAGACGAACCTTAATATGAAGTACAAAATTACTTGGAAGTAAACGTTGAACTGAGATTAAAGAAATATCAAGGAAGGAGATACGGAAGTGAACATAGACCAAATCAGTATCAATATAGAAAGTATACATCCTTCAGAATAGGAATGAGTATATCCGATGTACCGGTACCGTAGCATTTTATAAACCATCCAAATGAATCTGGCGTGCCACGTTTTAATCCATAACGCCGTCGTTATCATTAAAAAAAAAAGTTTGTCTATATCGCTTTGTCCACGGTTATTCTGTAAACTGCACTGGTTTCTACATCGCACTGCATCGTGTTTTCTTTGTCATCTGTTACATGTCAACGACTCTGTATGCTCCAGCACGAATGCATACGTTACACTATTTGAAATTCACTTAGTACTGCCTCGCGACAATGTTTACTCTGCATACCATTCAACTCAAGTATCTCAAGACTTGCAAATTAAATCCAGACTCATGTGGCTGCATGCATCTTAACAAATTCATCATTCAAAAAGAAAGGAAAAAAAAAAGACTCGCTCTTTCCTTTGAACCATGGAAGGAAACTATGAGCGAACATATTTTCCTCATTCGAGGGGGGGGGGAGGAGATTAAAAATTGTTTACTTATGTCTTGACGGTACACAAATCAAAACTTTTGGCAAGTACATTTTTTTTCCCCTTGCTTTCCTTTCACTGGTAAGATTTCTCTGCTTTTTTTTAAAAAAAAACATCGTCGAACGAACTCTTGGGGAAAATCTTCACCACCTCTGGTTGAGTATCTTTCCTCGGGCAAAGCGTCTCTCGCATGCAGGAAACATTATCGTTAGTGGCATATCGCCAGGTTCTATATCTGGACAGAGCTATCAGCTAACTCTTCACTGTCTCCGTAAACTTCAAGCTTGGCTTAGAAGTTTGTTTTTTCTTGTTGTTCATTTCAGTAGTATTCAAATAACTCAATCAATCCGGTTGTACGTATTAGTAGAAGTAATAGCTCCCTCTATCGCTCGAAATGTAAACTAAATTGAAAGGAAAATAAAATTGGCATTTTCAAGTAAATTAATTAAACGGCCTTGAAAAACAATCACTAAAAGAACACAACATTTGGGAATTTATTCAAATGTTCTAAACATATGATTATTCTAATCCTTTTTTGAAATTAGAACGACGATAAAGTAGTGAACCCAGTGGGCGCGGGGGATAGATTTTTCTTTTAAAAAATTATCTTTTGGTATTTTTGAGTTAGGTCGGGATAGGACAGAAGAGAATGTGTGGCAGGGCCTTGTTGGAAGATACCATCCCGGTATTTATCTGGTATAACTGAGTAAAAAACCTTGAATAAACCTCAGACAGGATGCCCGGTCGCTGGTCTCGAACCCAGTACATTCTGAATGCGAAGTCAACGCCTACATGTTGTAAAAATATTCACGAAAATTTTGAAAGCTGATGTAAAAGCTTATCTTATCGTACGAATTACAATTATTACATCTCTATAACACTTGGGTAAAACAATTTTATTTTTCACTTTTTTTTGTGATTTACAAATCAACTAACAAACCAGCCACGAAATTATCTTTGAAGGAGAACAAAGTTGAAATTTAGATTCCTATGTCTCAGGGTGTTTTAAAGATGAAATCTGTTAAAATTACTTCACTGACAAGTTCTCTAAGGATTTCCTCTCAGTCCCATCAGATGATTACCAGGATGTTACGCAGAATATATCTTCAGACGCTGTAGAGGCCAAAAATTTAAAGTATGATATTTAAACTTCACAATGCTACAGTCACGACGGATCATGTTTATATTTTTACCAACATTAGAAGCTACTGTTTTCTCAAAATAAGTGTCTTAAATTGAATTCTTGCTGTTGATTTCACGAAATAACTCAAATTTGGTTTATCAAGTAATAATTTTGGAGCATACTTTGATTTAAATAATTGAAAGCTTTATTATTTTGGAATATTTTATAATTCTGTAAAATCGTAAAAGTGATTTATCAAATAGCTGATCGTAAAGTATTTATCTGAAACGGATTTAGAAAATTGATAATTATTTTTACAAACTCTTTTAAAAATAAAAAGTGGATTTAATTTTCGAAAAATGCAGAGAACTGATTTAAATTTATTTTATGTGTTCATTTTAAACGTGGTCAATAAATAAAGTCGATGATGTTAAACAAACCTACTACATTTAATAGGATACGACGGAAGAAAAAAATAACAGAAAAAGCTTTCCTACAAATTCAGTTTAAGTAGACTTCAAGCATTCTACGTGGCCTTGTTGGTAGCGCGCTCGACTTCAGTGCGAGCGGTCCCGAGTTCGATTCCCGACGGGGGCTCAACATTTCGGTGTTGATCCAGAATCGTGAGGACAATTAGGAAGCTACTTGAATATAAGAAGTAGCGAACTGTGGTCAGGAAGGTCAGACATGAGGCTAAAAAGAAGCGTTGCGCTGACCACGTAACCTTCTATTTTAACGTAATACAGTCGCCTGATATGCCACGGACCTTAGGGGCTGTCGCGCCATCCAGTTTAGTTAGTAGTAGGCTAAAACTCCAGCCGGAGCTCTCAAAATGTTGGTGAATTCAATTTTTTTCCGTATCCTCTCCCTTCCTGTCTAAACTTTCACACAAGGGCATATAATGCAAAAACACTATATGATACGATTTTGAAAAAAAAAGAGAGGTTGAAAACAGACAGTAAATCAAAATCACAGATTCCGAATTTGAAATCACTTTCTCACTATCTCCTTTCGTTTAGACGATAGCCTCCGTTTCAGAGGAAGAAAATAGAATTAAAAATCTTCCAAAATTTTGGAGAGGGGCTAAACATGTTTCTCAAATATGAAATCACATCAAGAAATAGGTCTTAAAACAATAACAATTAATTTCCTAAGAGCAAAACCATAAAGACTAAATTGCTTCTTCCCCTTTTAGTTAGCTAACCAAACCGTCTACTGTGCATTTTGGGTTGCATATAGTTTCAGGATTAAATACATAGCAGTCCGGATCTTCAGTGCGAAATAAATAGCTGATTTGAATCTGAAGTCAATTCTGTTTTAGCTGCTCCCGAAAACTTTTGCCATGTTTTAATTTGTCTGTACGTTCCGTCTATAGCGCAGGCTAACGCCTCAAATCACGTAGAGAGTGAGCTCGTTTCTTTTTCTGCTTTTAATCTAGTGATTACAAAACTGATGAAAACTTTGTGATTACTGCCGATAGCTGCAAATACTGACACTTATCTGAAACACTAGGAATATATCAAGGAACTTTCCCAATTTTTTTAACGGTGTAGCTTCCGTCACTTTCCGTGATTGCAGGAGCTCTTCAACTTAATATTATGCTGCTAGAAAAATTAATATTACAAAATGGAGTTTGAAAACGGCAGAAAATTATCATGACTTTTGTAATTCACAAGATACCCTGATCATAGTTTTACACAGTTTAATACTTTCAAACTCTCGAAACACAAGCTTATCAATTGAAAAGCATAGCAGCTAGAATTGGTACTGTAAAGAGGGTCTTACTTTGGCCGAGTTGTGATATATATCCCTATGTTGAAATAAGAAACTAAAAAGCAACGGTAAAAAAAAAGGATAATGGTATCCGCTGTGATGCGCACGCGCCATGAACTGTGCATGGGGGATGTAGAAGTAGCGCTCCACATATTCTCAACGTACGGCACGCAGTGAAGTGGTGAGGTGGTCTGTCCACACACTCAACCGCCTTTACCTCCCAAGGTGCCAAGGAGTGGCAAGGTGACCGGGTACTCAATTTCATAGGAGACTGAATGCACAGCAAAAGCACTAGGCATTGGAAAACTGGAGAAAAGTCTCCAGCATCCTGGCCGGGATTTGAACCCGGAACGCCCGATTCGTTGTCAGATGCACTACGGCCTGAGCCCAGGGTTGATACGTTTAATACAAGTTTTTAAACCATGTTTAAAACGAATGCTCTTGTTTTAATCAGTTTGTTTTAAACATGTTTTTTTTAAGGAGGTGTTTTGGCATGTTTAAAATAACTAAAATATCAAATGGAAACTAATTTATTTAATTTTCTTACATTACACGTTTTCTCTACAAAATGTTGTGCATGGAGTATATCAGAAGCAGTGTGTTAGCTTCATCTTTATAACTGAAATTAGAGAACGAAATACAACAGAATAGAACGTCAAAAGTGAAATATTTTTTAATACTTCTTAGTTTCCATGAGCAATGAAGGTTTTATTTTAAAATTTAAATTTAAAAATTCTCAACTTAAATATTTTTATCGTTGTTTGCGTAATTATATGTTATCTATCATTTTTGGCATGAACAGTTTGTGTAAATAACACGGTGTAAATATTTGTATGCGTGTAATAAAGTAATATACAGGGTGTCGCGAAAAAAAAATACCTATAAAATCCACCTCACGAGATTCCTGACATTAACACAAGGAAAAAGTTCACACCATCCGAGGGTGTACAAATACTTCGTTTCGGCGCTTTAGATTTTCGGTAAATTAGCGTGACTACTAGCTTTTAATTATATTTACAATAAATTTAATTATATTACTATATTTCAACATTATTATTGACAATAATGCTGAGTCATACAAATATTGTTAGCGTTAAAAACAAACAAAAAGACGGCCAAAATGTGGTATTTGAGAATGCAAACAGCGCCCAGTAGCACAAACAGTAGCCGAGTAACTTTTGTGTTACTCCATTAATCGAGTACGTGACCGGCTTCCCAGATAATTAAGATTAAGAACCTGGTGTAAGAGAGGCATTGCTTATTCTTAACTTACCTTTGTAGCGTGAGTTCGAAGTTGTTACCAGCACGGACAATGGTATCTTGAGCTTCTTTGTGTCGTAAATTGAATACATCAATCCCATTTACTCTAATGACTGCATCACCTGCTTGTAATCCAGCCTTTTCTGCAGCACTCCCTCCGTTAACCTGGAATTAAGAGGAAAAAAAATAAGGGTCAGATCACTGATGCAAGACATGAATTAGATAATTCACTATTTCTTACATCTCTGGAAAAGAGCATTAAAATCCGGTAAAGAAATTTTTCCAAATCGGAACACAGTAACAAAAAGAAAGTTCCGGACAAAAAAAAAAGAAAGGAATCAAATTTTCTAAAAAGAAAAGAAAGAAAAAAAATATTCCCCCTGGAATAATCACCGCTCTGCATGAGTGGTTTGTCTTCTCGCCTTGGAACAAATGGGTCCTTGGTTGGGTTTGAACCCCGGTAGGAACACATTGAAATAATTCCTATCCCACTTTAAACTGTGGGTCCCGTCCTTAAGATAGTATCTTCATTCAATCAAAGACAATGACAAATGATGATCGATTCACTTTGCCCAAGAACTTCTGGTAATAAACCTCCCTTTGGGCAGATCATTCATCATCTAATTATGAGAAAAATTGTTGAGATACCGACATTTCGATTTCAAAACTTTCCGTTCTGAAAGAAAGTCTAATTAATCTCTTAAAAGTGCCTTTTATACTGGGATTTTATTTACTCTTCTCCTTTGCTCTCTTGTTCTGCGCGATTATTGGCATCTACAGGACATGTATGAGAGGTTACCTCCCTGAGCGATCATTTCCGGTCAAGGCCTTTGTCTTTGCCAGGAATAGGAAAAATCTTTTGGTACAGCCTGCATCCGCGTGCCTCCCCAGTGCTGATCCGCAGCCCGTGACCGTACCCACTACGCCAGATGGGGATGGGTCTTCGTATGCGATGCGCGTGCGGGAAAAGTTCTTGTGGATGCCATGCATGTATTTTGTTACTCGCTAGAAGCTCTACATATTTATCCTACACTGACTATGTTCTCGCTTTTCCCACATAAGAAGACTTTCATCTTCTTGAAGAATACTAGTATAAAAGCACATGGCGACATGATTCCCACAAAACAAGCAATTAGTCACTGTTCCACCACAGAAGAGTAAGTGAAAAGAAAAATAGGATCTGTAATTATGCAGTTGGACATGGCAATTTTCTTGTTCTCTACTTTTAAACTATCTCCCTCTCTTCGTTTGTTTCGCTGTTTCAATTTGCATGACCTAGATAAAAGGCATTTTAACGCCAACTAAAACAAAACACAAAACGAAAGCGAAAAGACGAAAAACAATGCCCACTGTAATTTGTCTCACATATAGTAATGACCTTGGGCTGCATCTCTTTTGAATAAACAGATAAGACGAAACAGTAAAAAAAAAAAGAAGATTATTCCATTTAGCTTACGTTTGGTGTAAATATTATGCTCGAAACAGTTAACTTAATCACTAAATATTTATCAGCCATATACAGTAACTACAGATACCATTTTATTATCTGGCGAAGCTCTGGCTGTTGTTGAGGTGATGCGATACCTGAATGGAGAACTTTTTATCTACTTTTGACGGTCTATTAAGGAAAATTTGCTGCTCAGTTTGATGTGCAGTTTTTATACCGATAAGTCAAAGCAAGAAAAAAAAAAGTACCGCGGGTTTTCTGTAATGTTGTTATTTATGGCCGATTCACTTCCGATAAATTATGGAAATAATTCCTGCATCTGACTAGGATTATCATACTGAAAATTTTTAAAAAGATTCAAAAAAGTAGGACAACAATAAAACTTCAAAATACTGCAAAATATATATTTTTTGCTCCCGGTGGGAGCTCAAAAATTTCGGTGTTGACCCAGCATCGTGAGGACAATTGGGGAGCTGCTGTGAATAAAAGACAGTGGCGATCACAGTGAGAGCTTCGCTTCTCCTCTCCCAGCCCGTCTGGTCAGCGTGGGAGCAGTAGACCAACTCCTCCCTTCGGGGAGAGGCCTCATCCAGTAGTGGATTGAATATGGCTGTGATTTATTATTATTATATATATATTGTATTTTTTATTGTATTGTATAAAATTTATTTTAAAATATATTTTGTATATTCGATTTTTATTCCTATTTAAGTTGTTAAACACTTGCTGTAAAATGATTCCGTGTGTATTTTAGGGATATAGGAAGGGATATGACTAGGATATTCTATGGATGTCCCCGTAGAGCTATGGGATATCACTAAGATATCCTATGGATAGCATTAGAACATTCCACGGTTATTCTTGTATAGGAGTAGAAAATTTTAAGTATCTGAACGTCCGGGATGAGCGATATTCCAGGTATATTCTAGGAATATGTTAAGGATATTCTCGTAGGTGTATTCTCAGAATATTCTATGGATATTCCGGTAATTCCAACAAAGAATGTCTTTGTAATATTCTCAGAAGTATATGTTAGGAATATCCTTATTTGATCTGGAATATTAGTGGAACATCGTATACTATATGAGGAGCAATACGATTGGTAGGACCAGGGCCCGGGTCGCTTTGGAGATAGCGTAATGCATTCTCCAACTTAGCTACGAAAAACTGACTGAATTAGTCACTTTCCTCCAAATATATGAAAGAAGTTAGATACTGAAATGAGTGAACCGGAAATTATCCTCGAATATCTAACCTCACTTTTCTAACCTAATCTAACTTGTAAAATGTAAAAAAAAAAAAAAAAAAAAAGTGATGAAAAGGAAACATTTTTATAAGTACAATAAAGTATTTTATTTATGGAAAAAAATAATTAAAAAATTATCACCTCGCTAGGAATCGAACGCGGGTCTTCTGACCAGCAGTCCTGCCAATCGAAAACGGTTGGTTTTTCACGATCTTTACCTGTATTTTTAACATAATTATGCTATAGCAGTGTGTGTAGTTACATGGGGACACGAACAGATATAGCACCGCGTACTGCTACACTATTACGATATACAAGCAGTCTACAAATAAGTATTGAAAAAAAGTAAGTTTTGAGAACTAAAAAAAAATATTGAGAAAACATTCAAAACTCATCATGCTTCTTGGACACATTACTTACACATCTTGAACATTTTTTAAAACATCAGGAAAGCAATGTACCCACGTAGAAAAAGTATACTGAAAATTAATTTTAAAATTGTATAAAATTAATTTTGAAATAAAAACTTAAAATTATCCTTTAAATGCATTAAAAATATAAACTCTCTTCAAACTCACCATTTCAAAGCATTTTGTATTACTTGTATTTTAAAAATGGTTTAAAATCTAAAGAGAAAATCCTTTTGATATTATTATAATCTGTAAGTTTTGAGTTCATTGGGTTAGCTTTCTAAAAATCAAGTAAAATAATAATAATAATAATTTAAAGATATTTTCAGTTTTTTTAAATACCATATATTTTTTAAGTATTATTATTATTATTATGTATTATTTCTCACTGTGTACAAAAATAAGTTTAAATGCTATTTTCAATCTCAAAGAACGTGAATTAGACGCCATTCTAAGATATAACAAACACACACTGTTTGTATTACTATTTCATGCGATACCAAATATGTATTTCCATTTTATCTATTGTATTTAGGCATCTTTGGCCCAGGTCGAGATACGGAAGGCAAAGAAATGTGAGACGGAAGTCAGCCAACTAGTGTGAAGGCATTAAAGATGTTGAACCTCACGAGGTCTGACCTCGACCTCAGAAGAAGGGATGTTGACGTCCCATCAAGAGTTTGAGACTGAATGAGGTCGAGGTTGAAGCTTCGCCGTGAGTCTGAGCGAGGTCCGATCAAATGTACACCGATAGGAAGTACCACAACATTATTAACCTCGGTACCAAGCCGCCGTAGCTCAGTGGTAGAGCGTTAGCGTAGCATTCGGAACGTCGTGGGTACGATCCCAGCGGTCGACCATCTTGACTGAGGTTTTTCCAGGTTTTTTCCTCAGTCACACCAGACAAATGCACCTTTAACATAGTCCCTGACTGATACCTTTCCTAATCCTTTTCTTCCCTATCCCGGCCTGACCCTAAGATGCCTAAAGGCCATAATGATTCAAAAATACAAACATTAGCCTCGGAGTGTAACTAAGGAAACAGCTAACAAATCGCTATGCGCGAACCCAGCACTTTCCGATATTAAAGCCAACACTTTATTAACTGAGCAACGAGCACTTAGTACAACAAATAGAAATCGAGCCATGTATTTATTTCGTTTTGTTTATACAGTGACTTAAGTCTGAACCTGCAGAAAGAAATAATAGCAGTGTCTCCCAGAAATTATTTTCAAACTTTTCTCAAGAAATTTGTTATTACAGTCTTATATTGCCGCTATGGCAACACTAATAAATAACCTTGGTGACGTAAATATTTTCAATTTTAGGCATGACATGAGAGGGTAATGATCTATTTAGTTAATGACAAGAGACCATGGCTGGAATTCTTAAAGATAAGGCGATAACAGCATGCGGCTCTCATCAGCTTCAAATAAGCATAAAAATTGACGTCTTAAGGGGGGTCCAATATCATATCTTCACTTTTGTCACTAGAAGGGCGCAAAACGATTTGCAGCGCCGCGCGCCTAGTGTGTCAGTGACTTACTTGTGGTTTTTCTATTTTATTTTTATTTTTTTCAAAAACATCTTTGCGTCCGGGCACACACACACACACACACAGTGAACATCGCCTGGTGAAGCAGTCGTGGAGAGCTATTCTTGGAGGGAACGCCAGGCCTAGACCCCATAAAAGGCAGCCAACGTTGCATCATGAAACAGATCCAGCAGGGCTGCCACCACCTCCCTCTCACAAGGGGGCCCATTCATTCATCTCATTTGCAAATAAGAGCCATCTCCCAATGATATGCTCAGTAGGGCAAAATGTTAAAATTCTTCTTTTTTTTTCCACTCATCTACTTGCATAAAACATAAACAGTACATGTATTCATGCTTGCCAGAAACACTTCAAAATAAATTCTAAATTTTGCAAAATGATCTTCTTCGTTGTTAGGTCAAGTTGTATGTAGTTTACAAAAAATATATAAATTTGTTTTCTGCTTTTTACTCAATCTACAGATAATAAATAACTCAGCGGTAACGTCAACGTGACGTAATAGACGTTGAAACCTGGATAAGCTCATCTAAAGACTAATTTCCCCTACAATTATACTAGTTAAATGCCGTGAACCAGTGGCGTATTTACGAGGTGAGGTCCATGAGGTCCGCTGTTATGATTTATATCCAAAATTAGTAAAAAAAATTGGTGTAAATGTATATTTGATATGCAGTTTATACCTATTCCGAACATGTACCCCTTTCGAAACTAAATTCTTGATATGTTCCTTCCTGGGGCAGTATCCAAGGTTGATTCTTTACACCGACTATTACAATGTATCACCATAAAGATATAGAAATTTGAACACTCCATGCAGATGTTACGACTTATCATAAATTCGATGAATGTTTGTTCGAAAACCTTTTAAAAAACGGTTCTAGAAATGTTACTTAAATCCTCATTGTTAAAACTGGAATGAAGATCGATGTTCTGTCCTGACATGACGGTGGTTTGCCATTGCCTTTCATAGATGAAGATGACTTCCTGTCCAAACCACCCATGTATCTCTATCGGGAATCGAAGCCAGGACCCTTGATTACAAGGCAGCGAGCATTACCACTCACCCACCAGGGACACTGCTAAAAGTGTAGAAATAAATTGAACGAAAAAGAAAAATATTATATACTCACTGGGAGCATGTAATTATAAACTCAGAGCGACTCAGGGTCGTATCCATGAGGGGCTATGAGCGGCGGGCTTTCTTGGAGCCACATAAAAATTTACATGTACAAATTGGAGATTAAAATAAGATATTCTGAGTTGTAACCCCTTCTACAGTTTGTAACTAGCAACACAGTGGATTATCTTCTTTGTTCCCCTATACCAAATCGTATTGCCGCCCATGATCACGATTTAAAAGTAAAAATGACCACAATTTCAGTAGCTACTAATACACGACCTCAAGTGGAAAGCGTTCAGTCTCCTTGGCAAATCACACACGAAGTAGTACTCAATACATCTATTTATGTTTGTGATTGGTGAATACAGTGTAAAGAGGATTTCTATGCTTGCCCAATGAAATTCTATAGTTCCGAAAGGGACATTCCATCAATCAAAATCATTGTTAAAATAGATCTATCGGGTATTACTTCGAGTGTCATCACGTCATTATATGTCGAACTATGACGACATTTGTGACAATGCCACTTGACTTTGAACGCGTGCATCTTTGAAACCGCATAATTTTACATTTCTTGTTTTGATATAGGCCTAAATAATCATCTCCCGAAGTTTGCACGATTATTTCAGGGACACTCTGTATTTGTGTAAGCTTTGCTCAGCTTCATTCTGCACAGTCAACGTGCGTGCTGCCATAAAACATCGCGATTAGATTACATCGCGTATATATCTGCTCGGTTCGAACTATTCTTTGCTGGTGTGCGGCTAGATTGAAAGAAAAAGGGAATAGGAATATCAGGATGAAAGGAGAAAGCTAAACCTATCTTCAAGATCCTGTCACTTTCGGCACAACAAGAATGATAATAATTAACTGACAATTGAAGTGTACTGTTTCTTCATTCACGTAGTTTTGTAATAAGTATTTAAATTTCTACAAAGACAATACATTACCGCGGATATGGTGTACGTTCTCTTTGTAAGTGAATTTATTGATGGCCTTTAAAAATCTATAGCTTAGACCGGGATAGCATGCGACAAGGAGTCGACCAGACCCTAAGTAGAAGGTACCATCCCGGTATTTGCCTGGCGTAACTGGGCAAAAACGCTAAAAAAAATAATTCTCACGATGGTCGACGGATGGTGTCCAACCTAGGGCCTCCCGAATGCGAAGCCAACGTACCAACTGAGCAGTGGCTTTTCGGTTTATGTCTAAGTCTTGTTAAATATTTTTCTTTAGTAAGTACAAAAAAAAAAGGAAGTATATTTTAACGTGAATAAACATGCTCACCATACAGACAAATTGAAAAGATAAGAATATTTCAAAAGAAGGACACAAATGTTAAAAGTAGGACAAAAGCATTAAAAGGAGAACAAATGAATTCTTAAAAGGATAACAGAAGATGATCAAGTGTTAAAAGGACAGAGGACGGGTGTTAAAAGGAGGACAAAATAATGTTAAGAGGAGGACAAAAGCATGTTAAGAGGAGGACAAAGACATGTTAAGAGGAGGACAAAGGCATGTTAAGAGGAGGACAAAGGCATGTTAAGAGGAGGACAAAGGCATGTTAAGAGGAGGACAAAGGCATGTTAAGAGGAGGACAAAGGCATGTTAAAAGGAGGACACAAGAAGAACGAAAATGTTATAAGGAAGGCAAAAGATGGGTCCCAGAATTTTATAAAGACAAAACCAGAACGAAAATTTTATACACTCAAAATATTCGTACGTATGGAATGGATTTACGAAAGATGTGCAATCATAGTAAAGGGTACAAAGGTGAACCAACTCTGTAAACTTAATTTGATCACTACAATGAATTTTGATCTTCTGTCATTGACAGAAGCCTAGCTCAAGCAAATAATTCTATTAATACCTGAATTTCAGAAAATTATACAACTCAACTTCCTATAATTTCTTCGCGTTCTAATTCTTCTCTTTTGATAAATTAGGTGACCTTTAAATTTCTTAAAGTTTCATGATGACGTAGTGAAATAAAATGTTGAAACATGTTTGAAATGTATCAGTATTCTTTTTCGATAAATGTCCCCAACCACCTGTGTTTTATAAAACTAATGAATTGGAGTATGTGCGTGTGTCGTTGACTTAATTTGATATAAACGGTATAAGTGTGACAACTGGATGCCATCCATAGCTTGCTAGTTTCTACTTCTTAATAGATAAATCTTTATTTATCTTAAATAAGATCCTTTTGATACAGTTGATCTTTCCGATAAGCCTTATGCGATCTTACCTTAAGTGATAATAACAGAAATTGTGCTTATTAATTAGTTAGGAAATAACTGAAGCTAAAACCCAATTCTGAACCTTCAAGCCTTCATTCATCAAGTCACTTCCTTCTGCTGTGTTCTTCAAACATTTTATCCCCAAACCGCTCTGAGACAGGCGAACAGATTCAAGAAAAAAATATAAAAAAAAAACCTACCAGTTTTATGTAACTTCTTACCTGTAGAAGTGACTATGTTGTACTTCACATTCTATATACAGAATTCTATACTCGTTACGAATACATCAATTTAAGTATCCATCAGAGATAATTTGTTGCATATGACAACATTATCAAGGTTAATTTATCAACTTCTTTTTGCACAGTCAATCAAGTTGCATTCCTTGTCAATAAGTTTTTTAAAATAGCTTATCACATGCATTATTTAAATTCCATCAAACAAAAAACAAAAAAAGTAAAAAGAAAAAATAGCTGAGCAAAGCAATACGTTTTATTTAAAAACTAAAAAGAAAACATGTAACAATTTCACGAACTAACTCACTACTTGGCGTCATCAGACACACTCTATAGTCTCGAGTGTGTCTGATGAAGCCAAGTAGTGAGTTAGTTGGTGAAACTGTTACACGTTTTTAGTTTTTAAATAAAACGTATTTGCTTTGTTCAGATATTTTTTCACTTTATCTTAAGTACATAAAAGCAAAGCTTTGATATGAAAAAAAAAAAAGTTCTTTGAAAGATAAAACATTGAAGATATGTTGCCAGAAAGTGATGAAAACTACTAGACTATGAAACCCAACATTTAAGAAGAAGAGCAACACTATTTA
Source organism: Lepisma saccharinum (assembly GCA_022664845.1). NCBI lineage: Eukaryota > Metazoa > Arthropoda > Insecta > Zygentoma > Lepismatidae > Lepisma > Lepisma saccharinum. The sequence goes on along the minus strand of JAGDQP010009335.1, from coordinate 36,714 downwards.
CTAAACGTAATGAGGAAATGGGAACTAAACTTTTACGGTTCGACGGCTATATATGGTCTTGATTTGCAAGGCGACTTGGCAACCTCCACCCCCGAGGATGAAACCAAGGACCGCTCGAACACAAAGCGAGAATCACCAGTTTGGCTAACAAGGACTATTTTGAACGAGAATACTTTGAAAAATAATAAAATTGTCAATGGATATCAATGATACCAGTTTTACGCACAAAAATCTATTTATCGACACCCCCTCGTATATAGGATAAAAACGCATAGATAAAATCCGAACACCCTATAAAATGAACAAAAAAAAAAAACAAAGACATTTAAGATATTATTTATGATACAAGTATTTTGACAATGACAATACACAGCTGGTATTAAAAAAAAAACGGATATATGCAGAGCAAGGCTATTCTTACTAGATTCAAGCATTCTGTGACGTACTGTTTAATTTAATCTACATAGTCATATATTTTTCTTCTCTCTGTGTTCTAAAGTCTGTACTACAGAATAAATGCCAAAGATTCTTTTCCTTGCTTACTATTTTCCTTCTCTGAGTGTCCTTGATCGATTCTACTTAAATAAACACATTCCTTTTTATTCAGAAGTTTTATCACCAGACATCTGCGTCATATTACCGGATGACGACGAAAAGCCTATTCTTCTCATGAAGATATATAATTGTTCTCTGCATCTACAATGCGGAATTCATCTCTCTACACATACATGTCAAACAATGCCTTTTTCCTTTTTCACTTTTAGCTCTAAAACTTTCAAATAACTCTTTTCAAAAAAATAATTTTATAACATTTTTTTAAAAAAATTCAAAATTATTCCGAATGGAAAGCGTCGTACATGAATCCAGGTACGTACGCAGAGGGGTGAACCTGGGGTCCAAACCCCTCCAAATTTCAGATTTTTATTTTCTGAAACTTTTTTTTTTTTTTTTCAAAATTAGGCCTATATGCATTTTACGTACATTTCACATCCAGACAGATCTCGGACTCCCCTCGAAGGCGCTAGGCCCCCTCCCGAAACTAAATTTCGTGCTGGATACGTGCCTGCATGAATCGTTTTATCATCAATGTATCATTTTAAAACAAACTTTATTATTCTTTTTTTTTTGGGGGGGGGGGAATTATTATAGAAATTTCTTTGAGTTTAAGGTACAGTACTACTTGATTCCCCCGGATCTACATTTTTTTGAACATAAATATACTAGTAAACAGAAAATCACTTTTACGGGATGACAAAACAAAACCGCTATTTGAGAAACGATACATGACTTTTTCCAATTTTTTGAAAAGAAAAACAAAACTCAAATTTACTTCCAGTATTTTTTATTCTAAAAATTACACTGTAAAAGATTTTGTAAACGTTGCTACAAATTCCCGGTAAAGTTCTGCAGAATTTTCAGTATTTCCTCATGTTATTTCCGTGAAACCTAGAAAAACGCATGACTTTTTCATATACTGAGGTGGGTATTCGCAATTTTCAGTTTTTCGCGCATGCGCAGAAAGAGAAAACTGTATCTTATCATAACCATGGATGCAATTCTGATCAAGCGTTTGCTATCATCATGTTGTTGATCACTTATTGTAAAAGAAATGGGAAATTTCTCAGTGAATAGAGATTTCGATCTTTAACAGATAGAAAAGAATGGCTTCATGGTTCAGGCAGCGCATTTCTGACTCTGTACGGTTCTGATCAAGTATTCTCCAATAACTGGCAGTTTAGACCAGTCGGTAAGGCGGCAGACTTGTAACTGAGCAATTCGTGTTCAAATCTCGCTGATTGTATTCCATTGTTCTAGCCATTAACAAAACTTTTCCAATAAATCTGAAATTTAACGGTCATTATTATTATTATTATTATTATTATTATTATTATTATATTACAGGATTAGAGAAAGGATCTCTCATGCTTTCTTTACATGGGATCATTTACATTAACGCATTTACGCCAAGTAGAGGTCAATTACAAAAAATTATTGGGGTCTTTAACATCAGTATTTTTAGTACTTTGAGAGATGATATATTTTTATCGTCGAAAAGTTTCATTGCATAAAAATTTTCTCTCTCTAAAGAGGATGGATAGAAAATTTTCCGTGAGAGAGTAGGAAATATTTTTTTACAGCATCAGCTTTTTTATTTTTCCAGACATAATTTCTTAATGATGCTTACGTCTTCTCAAGACTTGAACTACTGTCATTCGTACACAATGGAGACTCAGGTATAATACAGCTATGATCTACATCATTCTGGTTGCACTTGCATCAATTATTATGAGTTTTTAGCAAGTGAACGGTGTCAATCAGGTTATATGAGTTTTTAAACCTGGAGTTTAATGACCCGTTGCATAGTTTTTAAAACATATTTTTGTTTTACTTTATTATTGACATAAGCCTATATATGAGAGGAATGACGTGAAACCCACAATTAGTTAAAGATTCTATTACAGCTAATGTTTGTTCAGAAAGCCTGTTAGATTTTTTTTTTTTTTTTTTTTTTTTTTTTACAGGAAAATGTGCAACTACCTCTCTGTTATTTGACACTGAAGATGATACGAGTGCTTGACTTGTAGTTGGTTATCCCTTTCTGTCAGTAAATCCCTGAACACTACCGCCTTTATAAGCTACAGTAGATTTTACGTATATTTTATTTTAAAAGTAAATGTGCGTATTTGTCATGCTCTTGGAGCGATTTTACTTACGAACTTAATATGAGAATTTACCAAGTTTCCATTCTTTCAGATTCGAAGTTCAATAACCTGGAAAGTTGTGTCAGTCAGGATGAGCGAGCGATAAGATAGCAGGATTTCTTGTACACATATATGTTGCTGCATTATTATTATTTTAAAAAAAGCAAACTCAAACTATAATATGTGCGTTATGCCCAAACTAATGTGTCAGGTGTGTACCTTAATCCCCAAATGTTCTTTTTTAAAACAATCAAGAACCAAATGCTTCTCTAGAAACAATATAAATCTGTTATTTAGAACAATTGTACCATTATGGCACAGTAATTCCCGACAAATTAATGCAAGGAATTGAATTTCAAAACACACAACTCTCAATAAACTTACACTACTACAAAATGTGTCCGGGTCACAGACACTTTTTCTTCCTTTTTTTTGAAAGTGGCAACCATAAGCTCAGCTTGCCTACGTTACGCGCGGGTTTATACAGGGACGTAATACTAAATTTTTTAGGTGGGTATAACGCTTCGCTCGTTGCTAGGTCTAACTGTAAGTATCCCGAGGGTCTCGTAGCTGAAGACATCAGACGCTCAAACTGGTATAAGGTGGGGGAAGAGGATGTTGGAAGGTAGTCGGTCAGCGCCTAGTTAGTAGCGTACCGTTCCGGACATTTGCCTGGAATGACTGACGGAAAGCCCTGGAATTTGAATTTTATTTATGACCTTTACGCATCTAAGGCTCAGGCTGGGATAGGGGAGGGGGAAAGGATTCGGGAAGGTGTCGGCCACGGTCTATGTTGAAAGTGCCATCACTATTTTTGACTGGTGTGACTGAGGAAGAAAAAACCTGGAAAACCCCTAGTCAGGATGGTCGGTTGCCCGAATGCTACGCCAACGCTCTACCACTGAGCTACGACGGCTCGGTAGGAAACCTCTGGAAAAACCTCAGGCAGGATGGGCGGTTGCTGGGATCATCCTTAGGACCTTCCAATTCCTAAGCCAACGCTTTACCAATCACGCACGGCTGATTGATCTGTCAATTTCCTTATGAAGTAAGACATCCCGAAAATATAGATTATTAAATAAAAACAGGGTGTCTGACATGAAATCCAACTACCGTATGTAGGTGACAGCAGGGGCGTAAAAGCACCCCCGGAACTACGCAGTGCGGGGGCGCAGAGTCAGTTACGCTCTTGATGAAAGACAAGAGTGGTGGCGAAGCATTGTACTGGCAAGGGGCATTGTCCCATCGGTTTCTGCACACGCATTCACCAGTCTTGGAGTTGACTTCTCAGCATTCCAGCCCTTAAAATGCTGTCGTCTAAAGCGGCCTTTATTTAGTTGAGTCCCGGTCCTTAGAACTTATCATGCTCCATTAGAATAAAAATAACAACTGAAATTCAATTTAAAACAGCAGAATTCTACATGGCCTAATTTTCTAAACATGACGTAGCTGTGAAACGGAAACGTCATACTTCTTTACGCTTAAACAGAAACGATATGCCGTGAGTGACACTTCTTGGCTTTTCCTATTACAGTACATCTTTACACATTTAGGTAGATGAGCTTCTCTTTTTTTTTTTTTTTTTTTTTTTCCTTTTAAGTACCTGCAATACTGAAATGACTGTCTTTGTAGTAGAAGAGGCATGGGTTGGGGAAAGCAGCAGGAAATCAAGTAATTCTACAAGAATCACGTACAGTTAAGATGATGATTTCATTCAAGGATATTTTATTTCAAGGTAACTTACTCTCCCTTTCTGTGAAGTTCAAGTATTACGTCACACGTGAAAGTAGCCGAAGACTCCCTGATACGTCACACTAGCTCAATCAGGATCCGTAGTAGTTGCAGTGTTGCCCCTACTAGAAATTCGCACCTAGGCCTATAGAGTGCTCGAAGAAAAGAAAGTGCAAAACCATTTACACGTGTCCATCAATGCGGAATTTTCAATTGTTTTTTTTTTTTTCTATTTTGTTGATAGTTGAAATAGCTTGATTGTTGTGATGAATATTCAATCCTGTTTCAACAATGAACAAGAAAGTTAATAGACGAGAAATAGGCAGAGAGAAGATCATTTTAAATAGTTACGAACTTTCTATGGTTCTATTACAATTCAGTGTGTACACTGATGTAAACGGTTCATTTTATTCCCTTTCTTCATTGCAACTTGGAGATCTCTTCGTCTGAATTTACAGCATCAACATAAAAATTTCGTTTGCAAGCTGAAGTTCTTCTTCTTCTTTTTTTTTTCAAATTGTATTTGAAATACTTATGAAACATCCTACTTAACCAAACCACAGTGTCGTACTGGGGAGTACTTAAACCACTTCCATTCGTTCATAGGAAGTCAACAGAATCATACAGGTACACTTCACAGTCTTGAGAGCACTTTACACAGAACAATTGAACAATTCATTAATCACAAACAAGCCTCCAATATCTTCCTATATATTCCAACACAAACTGTTACACTAAAAAAAAAAAAAAAAAAAAAAAAAAAAAAAAAAAAAAAAA
>JAGDQP010009335.1:0-31404 GCA_022664845.1 Lepisma saccharinum | reverse complement strand
AAAAAAAAAAAAAAAAAAAAAAAAAAAAAAAAAAAAAAAAACAATCCTTCGCTTCGTATTCAGAAATATCTACAAATAAACTTTACATACTACACCAGTATACTATTACTCAGGGATTCTGCCAGACGCCCCAATAGGGAGTATCACCCCACCCAACTTAAACATTTTTTGCTGTTCAAAATCGATCGAAATCCTGCAAAACTCAACTGACACCCTCCAATTTTTGTTTTACTCCCCCCCCCCCAAACTGAAAATCCTGGCAGAATCGCTGCTGTTACTGGCCAGTGGTTAAAGTTGTAGACTTCGAATCGACACTGGGGAGTGAACAGTTAATATTGGGTTCGAGTCCTGCTCCCGGTCACTGACTATAGTTTAAGGGTTTTCTCAGTTTTCACCAGGCGAATACTGACTGGCATGGGACTTCGAAAAAAGGTCCTGGCTGTCCTACCATTCCACATAGCATTCTCCAATATTGCTCGCCAAGGGACGTCATCGCTCAAACTTGTGAAGAAGCTTTGAATAATATAATTAAATTAAAATACTAAACTGAGCAGAGAAATCAATCTTGTGTTCGTACAAGAACGGTTAACAACTCAATTGACTCACCTCTCGAAGTTTGCGCTATTATTTCAGGGAGATACTGTATAAGAAAGAAACAAAACAAAACAAAAAAAAAAAAAAACGTAACAGGTATTCATTATAATTCCCAAACATGTTAACCCTTACTGAGAACTTTCACACTACAAAACTTAACTACAAAATCATAACGGCGTCAATTTTATATAAGCTTTGAAAATTATTCAAGAATTAAATACGACTAAAAAAACAAATGAATAACAGAACTTGACATATTTTTCTTCACTTGTGAGTGAGCACAAAGCGTGTTGTTCTCTTGCTTTAATAATTATAATTTAAAAGAAACAATCAACAATTTGTTTATGTTATGTAGATTAGTTCCCGTTCGTTATTCGTGTTCAACTCAATTTCTGAACACAATATTGTCCTGGTAAAAACTCATAAAGAATTCCCAACCACTTTTTTTTAATGATGGGAGGAGAAAGAGAGAGAGAGAGAGAAAGAGAGAATCTTATCGGAAGTTGAAAAAGAGGATAGAAACAAAATAGGCTATAAAAATTCTTACGGCCTGCTTCATCACATATTGTCCACAACGGGTGGATGTCTAAACGGCCTTACCTCACTTATGACCGTGACCAAAATGATGACATATTCGTTTTCCCGGAAACTACCTGGCATGGTGTCTCATTCACTCGATACAAAGTTAATGGTTCTTTGAATTTCCCTTCTCTCTCTTTCTCTCTCTCTCTCTCTCTCTCTAACAAGAATGAAGCTGATTTTTTTTTTTTTGAAGAAGAGTTATGACAAGTTGCAAAAATGCAAAGAATGTCCAGAGGAAAATCACAAGACAAAAGTGGAACAGTTGTTTCATCAGAAGCTTTAAAAAAATCCTGGCTTCTAGGCAACTTACAAGGGTAATTTACAACGATTTCTTGTATATATCTTACTCCTGATGTCTGCTGGCACATTTTAGTCGTTGAGAAAAGTTATCAGGTCTCCTGTTGTCATTTAAACTAAACGCGATTAACTTCAGAGTAGAACTTCGTCTTTCGATAACCTTCGTGGTAATAAATGGCAGGAAAACAAACGACAAGTACACACAATGCATTACGAACCAATCTAAAAAGATCAGAAATCGCTCTTTGAAGTTTGAAAACTAAATTACATCCATAAAACATCGGAATTCCATCTAAAAGGGTCATATAATATTTCCAGCGAACATGTTCCATTGAAAACAACAACTGCTGTTAATTGACATTCAATAATAATTTTTAATCAAATAATTTCAGTTCTTCAATAATTTCAAATATATATATATACATAGATACTGCATCGTGTATTCACGGTTACTGGAAGTAGTAGATCTATCCTGAAGAATACGAATATGTTACATTCGCATACGAGGTTTTTACAAGAACTGCGAAATAGCTAATTTAAAATTTTATTTATGACCTTTAGGCAAGGCTCAGACCGGGATCGAGGAGCGGAGGTGTCGGCTATGGCCTAAGTTGAAGGTACCATCGCGGTATTTGCCTGATGTGACTGAGGAAAAAACCCTAGAAAAACCTTAGTCAGGATGGTCGCCCGCTGGGATAGAACCCACGCCCTCCCGAAAGCTAAGGCCAACGGTATACTTACCACTAAACCCACGGCCGCTCGGTGTGTAACAGTCATTGGAGTATTGATATATAATAATAATAATAATAATAATAATAATAATAATAATAATAATAATAATAATAATAATAATAATAATAATAAATTTTATTGTTAGGGTTATACATATTGCATAATAGTCCACTATATGTAAAAAAAAGATTGTTGTATCAGTAACATAAATATTCTACCTATCAATTTTGATTTCAAAACATTCATCCACACTATATACGCAATTATTAATAAGTAATTTCTTAACTTTTTTTTAACACCAAAAATGGAAGTTCTCTTAAAGACATAGGAAGAAAATTGTAAAGTTTAACTGACATACAGTAAAAGTTTTTTTTTGTGTGTCTTACTATATAGTTACATCTAAATAATCCTACGTGGTTCCTATTTCTAGTTTGATGTGTATGAGAGTATCCTAATTCGTTGTAAATATGATTGTTTTCCTTGATATAAAGTAAACAATGATATATGAAAATAGCTGGAACTGTCATAATATCTAATTTAACGAAGCTTAACCTACAATGTGCACGACTAGGGAGACCAAGCATTAATCTTACACATAACTTTTGTATTTTCAATAGGCTTTTGATGGAGGACTGATGACCCCAAAGCAGCGTGGTATAACTTAAATGACTATGAATTTGTACATAGTAAACAGTTTTTAGTACCTTTAAACTTACACACCATCTTAATCTACGTATTAGATAGATTCCTTTGGATTTAACTTTAAGGATATGATCTTCCCAGTTCAAATTATTATCTATTAAAAATCCCAAGAATCTAACTGAATATTTTTCAAGTTCTACATTAGAATTGTTACTACTATAAGTAAGCACCAAATCTTTGATCTTATCAGAATTAATACAAAGCAGTTTGGCAGTACACCAGTCTTTAAGAATATCTGAGGTGATGTTTAATATAGACTGAACTAAAACATTGTGTCCTAAGTTAACACAGACACTGAGATCATCGGCAAATAAGTAACTATTGACGAAGGGCATTGCGACGTTGTGGGGGAGATAACACCGGTAGGTTGTTGCATCTACATTCAATCGTTCTGGGAGACAAATATTTTGTGTTATTACGTATTATATTTTTCTGTAATCGTGATTTCATGTTCCCAAGAAACAACAGAAGCCAAGAGACGAAGATTTTTTAATTTTTATGCAAGTGATCCCAGTATTCCACGCATCTATAGGTATATATCCATTAGCCTTCCTTTTTTTTTTTTTTTTTTTTAGATAAGATTGCAAAATGAACTTCATCCGTTGAGATAAATTACTTCCTTCGACATAATATGGGCGTTGACTGTGTATACAGGAAACAGATAAAAAACAAAATCAATTGCCTACTATCTATCACAAGGAACTTAAGATTCAACTGTTGATGAAGTATAGCCATCGACAGCATTCAACTTTTTCTTTCTGCAGGTTTTATTTATTTATTATATTTATTTTATTATATTATTCTGCAGGTTTTATTTATTATATTTATATTTTATATTTCCCTTTATATAATATTTTGAATTTATTTTCACTTTCTTTGTCCTCCTTTACACACAGTAAAAAATAATACACTTATTTAACATATTTTCTGAAATTTTCTTATTTATAGTCCTTAATAACAAACAAGGATTTGATCATTTTTCTGAAGGTGAAATTCGAACGCTCCATTTTGCAGCGAACGTAGTCTAGTTGTGATCAGAAGCTCCTGACCCGGGAACGATCCCGGCGGCTTCCTATCCTGACTACGACTTTTCCAGGTTTTCCCCCCTCAATTAGGCCCTGGCCAATTTCCTTCAAATATCCTCTTCCCTATCCTATCCCGATCTAAACCAAATTTGCCTAAAGGTCAAAAACCAATTCAACGCTTTGTATACAAATTGTTTGCAAGCATTTTTTTTTAACAGTTTGCAACTTGAAGCTCCCCCAAATCCACTTGTTTACAATGATAAAGAACAAAAATTTTGCAATAAATACGAAATGATTCATTAAAATAAAATTTAGATTTTGAGAGCTAATTCCTATTAATATGGTGGATGTTAAGAGTTATTTATCTGGTTTGTCAGTGTTGCCAACCTCGTATAACGTTTTATTTTCTTCAAATGTCACTATGTCAATTTATTGAACAGTTGGTATCTCCCTAGTAACGATAAGCATCATAAATCAAGCACAGAACGTAGTGTTGCAAACTGAGGAAATTATATCAGCTTAAACGTGGAAAATAAATATTTTCAACACTTTATACTGTACAGCTGTTTTACATATGATGTTGACAATTACCAGGGAGTATCAAAGATATCCGATAAACGGACCTAGTGCCCTTTGAAAAAAAAAACACACACACGAGGTTGCTGTACTGATAAACCCGGTAACATCACATGCTACCTGCTAATATCCACCATATTAGCAGAAATCAACTCCTAAAAAATAAATTTCAATTTAATTATCGTATCTGATCTATTGGAAAACATTCATAATATATCATTGTAAGATAATTTTGGGCTCCAAGTTGGAAATACTGTATCTAGAAAACGAAGCGGAATCGGACGCAAGGATAATATTATCTCTTGTTACGGTGTCAGAATTGTTACACCCTGTTTGTATAACGAGGAAAGTGATCAATTTCCTGGTTCGTTATAGCTTAGTTGATTACAAGTCTATCATAGACGACTCGAGTTCTATTTCCCCCACGCCCGTCAACTTGTTCCCTTTCCTACACAATCAAAACTGGGCATTGATACACTAACATGTATGAAAACAATGTACAAAAATAAGTCTTCAAAGAACGATACAAATTGAAAAAAATAAAAATATATGCAAAGTCTGTTCAATTTCGGATCCAGAGAGACGTATTCCACTAAGCCCTCCCTCTTACAAAAATTCTGGATCCGCCACTGAAACTAATCGAGTTTGACTCATTTGATGTTTGCATTTTTTTCTTTTTAATACAAAATAAATTCACTACCACTTGTTTATGCACTATCAACAAAATAAAAAAAAAATCATTTTAACCTAATCTCTTTGCTTCATTGCCAAACAATGTAGCCAAACCATGCTTCATTGCCAAACACGTATCATGATCTCAATCACAGAGCTCTGCCTCTTTTGGCATTAATCAAAAGTACAAAGAGATGTCAGTATCAATTTTTAAAATAACCTCGCAATCAACTTGAAGATCCATATATACTAGTGGAAGAAAGAGACGAATGCCTACGGATTTATTGGCTTAAAGCGTAGTTGAATTTTAACAGAACAAAGAACAATAATAACTTATAACTAGCAAATAAAACGTTATCATACTGATAATAAGAAAAACAAAACAAAAGTCTTACACAATCAATACCAGTAACAAATACAATGTAAAGGTTTCTATTGTCTTATCTTAAAAGAAATATACAGAAAATCAAATGCTATACTGCAAAATATACGTATAACTTAAAAGTTCGATATCATATAAGGAGGGTTATTGCATAATTCCAACTCTGGCACACAATCACACCACACGTTTTAGTCAAATTCTTATACTTTCGAACCCGGTGAGGTTTGTATGGGTAAAAACGGGTTGAACTGGTAAGGAAGTAAAGGGCCTGGCTGGGTATGTCAAACCATTCGCAGTTAGCTTCCGTGGTCCGAATGGTGTGTAGATCACCCCTGCCATCTTGGTATGACCTTTCCATGATTTACATGGGAATTAGCGCCATTTTTAACTTCTGTTTTCGCTTAGTGTTTCATCAGGTTTTCTTTGACTCATAATGTTTTATAAAAACGCAATATTTGACACACGAACATTATAACTTTCCGTTGGTATATTGTGATTTATATGGTAAACTATTAATTATACATATATTTGAAGAAACTTCACAAACCAAAGCTCTACAAGAGTCAGAATAATCACCAAGGGCAATTTCGTGAAAGCGGAACTTGAATATTCTGCTTCTGAGAGACATAAGACAAGTAAAACGATTCCCATGTAAATTAATGGAAAAGTCATACCAAGATGGCGGGGGTGATCTACACCGTTAAGTCTATCAAATTAACTCTTCTACGACGACAACGTAAAAGAGACTTCCTTGCAAGGGGTGAAGTATGACGTGTGCTTACATAAGAAATATGCAATATCCTATATGGTTACCACACGCCCGGTTTTTACCTCAATTTGTGTCCGGGAGTGGGGTAAACATTTAGGGAAATTCCGGGATTTTAGTATTTCGTTATACAGGGTGATTCAAAACAAAGTTGTTACTTTAGGGAAGTGATTCCTGACATCGAAACAAGTAAAAGAAATTCGTATGAACATGGCTGAAATTCCGCTTTGTTTTGCAGATACAGGCTTCCAACCTGGAGCTCAAAGTCGACGCCGAACAACGGGAAGAAAATAAAAAATTCTCAATAAATAAGAAACAATGCATTGAATGAAAATTTCGTTTGTGGAAATTTGTTTCTAATAGCATGGTGGATATCAGGAGTGAAAACGCGATGTCACCGGTTTGTCAGTGTTGCCAATATATTTAATTGTTCAAATGGTACTGCGTCGTATTATTAAATATTTTGCATCCTCTAATGATCCATAGCGATTGTAATTCTATTCCCCCGTAGAGGTATGATAGCACTAGTCAATTCAACACTCTCAGCCATTCCAGCACAAAAACTAGCTAATATCCTACTTTCTATTCTTTATACAACCCAGATCTAGCACCATAAAATTTCCTTCTATGTCAACTTCTATTTATTTCAGCACATGAAGTTATTATTCATATGTCACATCAGTTTACTAAAATCTCAAGGTCTCAGAACATTATGGAGGCCGTTGTGTAATTACGAAGGTGAACGTATAATGATCATTTTATTACTTCTCGCTTAATATAGTGCCAAACCCAACCTCCACGTTTCCGGAACAACCCACGTAAACATATGACAAACTTCATTAGCTATTATTTCGAAGACTCGAAGATAAAATAAATGAAACAGGGAACACAGTGAACCGTAAAAGTGTATTCTCATTAAGTTAAACCTTGCGCATTTTGTCTAACAGCTGCCTGCAGGTGTCTGTGAAAACAGTGATAGGACAGAAGGCTTGATAAGATTAACCGTACACTTCTGACAGTAGTCATGCAATGTTCTGTCCTTACAAATACTCGTAAAACTGTCAAGCTTAGCCAAGAGGTCCAAGGTTAGCAGCGTAAAATATTATTGATGATCAAAGATGCCCGCCATTTTGTGATAGCTGCAAATTTTTAACGATGAAAACAAATTTAATATCAAACAATCGTCAAAGGACAAAAGTCTTGCGCAAACAAGTAGTAGTGCAGAGAGATTTGTTTACTTCCAGAATTTTTTATTTAAAAAAACGAAACTATAATTTAATTATCTGCATGATCTCTATATTGATCATAAAGTAATGAATGGTTGGAACTGATGTAGGAAATTACTTATCAACTTAACCTCATGCTTTATTTTTTCATCACTGCCATTAGGCTACCTAAACACCAAAAGAGTAAGTTGAAGTAAGCATATGCTTTTTAAACATGTTCTACTCCAGGGGCGTAGCCTGGAGAATGGTCCGGAAGCTCCGGACCCCCTCAAAATTTCGATTTCTATGTAAAAATTCGAACAAATTTAGTCATAATTATGTGCATTTCGTATTCATACAAATCATGGATTCCCAGAAAAAAAATGGTTGACCCCCCTTCGAAACGAAATTCTAGATACTTTACTTTAAGGCCTTCAGGCAACTTTGGCCCAGGGCGGGTGGATGATGATGGGATGAATTGGTAAAATGAAGGAAGTGAGAGGAAACGAGAAAACCCACGCACACAGTGTTTGTCTACTACAAAGCCCACACGGCATGAGCAGGAATCGAACCGACGACGCCTAGCACCAAAGGTGAGCACTCTTACTTTTTCTGGTATGCGACTCGGTTAGTCTTGTACAATGAATTGTTTGTGATGTTTTCAAATTCTATGGCTTACGCGCGGAGCAAAACTGAAATCGTTACAGAAGTAAACATTGCTTACTGATCACGCCCATTTATTAGTTTCATACTAAGGCAATGCTTCAGTCCATAAGCATCTCGGAGAACCCAGGGATGCACTAGCTTGTCAACCCCTTTCGCCGAAAGTTGTGATCGTACCTGATTTGTCAAACCATAGGAAACATTGAAGAGAGGGGGAAAGGATGAGGGAATCCAAACACGGCCTAAGCTGAAGGTACCATACCGACATTTTGCTGGTGCGAATGCGAAGCCAACGCTCTACCACAGAGCTATCGCCGTTAGGTAACCTCTTTTTATTACTATTTCGTTTAGTACGTTCCAAGACTACAATAGGTCTCATATATCAAGGATTGGGGAAGGTGTCGGCCTGGGACTATGTTGATGGTGCTATCCCGGCACTTGCCTGGCGTGACTGAGAAAAAAACACTAGAATAACCTCAGGATGGTCGGCCACTGGGATCGAACCCACGACCTCCCGAAAGCTATGACAAGGCTCAACCACTGAGCTAGGCTCGGTATGGGAGCCTTTGATGCCTACCACTGAGCGGCTCGGTATGGGAGCATGAAAATAAAATAATGTAAAATATTTTTTAATTGTAAATCATTATTAACACAGCATTTGTTTCAAATTCACCTTCGCCAAAATATGCAACGAATTTATAAACACCCTATATTTGGTATCCACAGTGAATCTTTGAAGATTTCTTCCACAGTTTTCCTTCCAAGGAACAGTTTGGTGCCCATATAAAGAAACAAATATTGTTTCTTTTTCATGCATAATGCAATATCTACGAATCCAACAACGAATGGAGATCATATTTTACCTCAGTAATATCTTGTATAGTCTTATGTTGTTCCTGTTCTTATTAAAGTACAAGATTATGACGTCAAACCTTGGTTTCCTTTCTTTATTATGCTGTGCGCAATATGGCCTATACGTCACGGTGAGGATATCTTCAATGCATCATAAGAACCTATTGTTTTCATTTCATCAAAACTTCTTTTTTAGCTCTTGTCAGTTGTCAGCACATACTTCCTGTCTTTCAGAAACACCTACTTCCAGTATTAACACAAATTAACAATGAGTCATGTGCCCACACAAAACTTTAAAGTGTTCTTCTTATTTCTCTCTCTCTCTCCCCACCTCCGCCCCACACACACAAAGGACAATGATGGTCATTTCCAAGATAATATATGTATACATACTTACTTAGATAAGTTAATTTTCACGTATTTGTCTGTTTAGGAAGATATTACGGGATAAATGGGAGTACTTTGAAGTGGGTATCACGTTTCCTGCTTTATATCGTGGACCTGGAGCTAACCCGGGACACATCGGTCAAAGGCCAAACATTAGTTAAGCTCACTTAGGCTATTCGGAAATCAACGTCCGATTAGCCGGTAAAAAAGAAAGAAAAAGAATTCATAACCATCCCAAGAGCTCAATCCGTGCCATTTTTTTTTCTTTTTGGTTCATTGTTGAAATCGCTTCATTGTTGTTGTTGGAAACTTATAACAATAAAGCTCTTTCAACAATGAACAAGAAAGAAAATAGAAAAATGGCACAGACTGATTGAACTCTTGAACTGGTTATGAACTTTCTTCCCTGAAAGTTTGAACTCTCTAGGTTTGAATTTATAGGAGCAGCATTGAAATTTCGTGCAACGATAAAAACATATCAGAGACATACAGAGGTAGTGCTGCCATCTGGGTTTTAGAGATGGTTGCTTTACACTAACCTTTACTACACGAACTCCCGTACATTGTGATCGGAGCAGCCCTAAATTCATCCAGAAATTTTATTTGTGTGTGTGTGTTTTTTTTTTCTTTCACATTGTGATCATTCATCAAGATAAAAAAAATAAACACACTAGTTTCAAGCTTATTTTTCATATATAGGGCCTACCATGATTTTAAATGAAAAGGAATTTTAAAAAAATAAGCCTTTTTTTATTTCAAACTTATTTTAAAAGGCTGGGTGCTTAATGCATCCACTACACAATGACCCTATTTATTACACATACTTGTGGGTCACGCACAAACAGAGAACTTTATTTTAAAACATTTTAAATGCCGTTTGTGTGGCGTCAGGCTTCCGTAACTAAACTGCATCGTCCACGTAATGACAGGAATACAGAGACCGGATTCTTCTCTGAAATTTACCACTACTGACAAGACTGACTGACGGTCGCTAAGTGCAGCAAAGGGGTTAAGAAGGGAGCGAGGCACAAAATAGTGTTACCGAAAAAAAAAAACAGAGACGTGTTTCATTCATGTTAAAATCTTGTTACTAAGTAACTAGATATTCAGTTAGGGGAAGGGGGGAGGAATAAAAAAAAATCTTACGTAGTCTCTAACATACTACAAGAGCAGAGATTTAAGAGAAAAAAAAATGGAAGTAGGTGGGCGATGACAAGGGCTCCTGCTGGAACGTGGGAAACCCATATCGCTAAGTATCTGATGGTCGGCGCTTTCCGACATACAAAAAAAACGTCTCTTATGTAAAACAAGTCATTCTTTTCAATGTAAATTTATACGGAATTATTTCTTATGAATCGAGGGTGGAGATACAAAAGAAGAAAGTAGAATATGTATGTGTGATAGCTTAATTTGGTTTTATTTTTTCTCTGACTAGGGCTATTCTCAAAGGCGGAGACAATATGATAATGTTCCTAGTTATTTATTTTCCGGTAGAGGTATGGACCTGAGTCATTTCCCAAGCATCTCTTCGGGTATAATGTGGATTCTGTCAACGTATACGTATGAGAGAGAACTCAATAAAGTTAGCCTATACAACAGTAATAGGGACGTGTACGGGAAGCAAAAAAATTACCGAAAGTTGATAAAATTTCGGGACCGGAAATCAGCGGAATCCCGAAAATCGGTACTGACGTTCTCGAAAGTCGAGACCGGGACGGGATTATTTATATTTTTTTTTCGATTCTCTTCCCGAAATTTCGGGTACCCGTACACCCCTAAACAGTAATGATATCATACAATGTACTTTAAAATGGATCCAATTTTGATCAGTGGCGGATCCAGAGTGAGGGCATGGGGCGCGCGCTTCCCTTCAAGGGAAAATACATTTTTTTTTAAAATAGCATTATTTCAACAATTTATCACAGAAGAAGCTTTGATTTATTTACGGACATATCTAATTTATCTATAAATACCAATTTTGGGGGATACCAGTGTCCTATTCCATGATAAAAACTTAGCAATATGAAGGGAAATATGATGAATTTACACTTTTAAAAAATCACTTAGCGGGAAAATATTTAAAAAATGTCCCTCGTCTATTCCTCCTGCGCACCGCTCGCCAAAATCCTGGATCCGTCGCTATTTTTAAATCACTTTTATGTTCTCTTTCTATCTCCCTTCACAATTTGAAGATATTTTATATGGATTCTCATACAAGTTAAAGAGTGTTCTAGTACATGGGTTTCGTAACCTAGAAAAAAAATGTAGGAGATGGGACAAATCCTAGGTGGTCTCGCTGACGAGACTTTGCTAGAAGTGAGTGCAGCGGTGGAGTGACGTCAAACTGCTTTTGGATACCTGCTTCGCCACATATTGCAAACTGAATCTCGGGATCTTGCAATTGGAATGAGCTGCTATATTTTGATATATGGCATTTGGCACTAGATGTTCCTCCTGTAAGCGAAATTTCAGCTTAAAGTCTCGATATAAGCTTGTTGATAGCTCCTTTATTAAGGTACCGTCCAGTAATGATCCCAAACGTATGACTATTCTACGGTAACTTGAATATTTACGAACATTTCTTTAGAATTTGAATTTTATTTATGGCTTTTAGGCATAGAGGAGGGGAAAGGATTCGGGAAGGTATCGACCAGGACCTATGTTGAAGGTGCCATGCCGGCATTTGCCTGGTGTGACTGAGGGAAAAAATCTGAAAAAACTCAGTCAGGATGGTCGGCCGCTGGGATCGAACCCACGAACTACTAGATTATACCCCAAGGCTCTGCCTCTGATCTACGGCGACTCGGTGACATTTCTTTAATTAACCGAATTCTTGAACTGAGTTCCCGACTTATATGAACTCTTAAAATGGTTATGAATTTTAATCTCTGAAAGTTTGAACTCTTCTGGTTTGAATTTGTAGGAGCAGATTTGAAATTTCGTTCAACGATAAAAAAAAAAAAATACATCAGACGGTTGGTAGTTCTGCCATCTAACGGTAGAGATTGTTGGTTTACACTACACTTAAGTGAGATCTCAGCAGGAATCAAGCATCAGATCCCTCGACTGCAGCGATAGCTACTTTCCAAGAAGAATCGAGTGTGATGGTTCCTTAGAATCATCCTCGCCTCGTAATCGAAATATCCGGGTTCAATTCCAGAGCCAGGGCATCCACACAATCTTTAATTACCCCGGTTTCCCTCAGTCACACCACACGAATGTTGAGATGGTACATTTTTATCCCTATCTTCCCCATTTCTTCTCCATGGCTTGTAGACTTCAGATACTGTTAAGGTTACAGAAATGACAATTTCAATAAAGTTTTCTACGACGGAAGTGAATTTATAAAATGTCCTCGTGTGCTTTTCATAAGGCCGGAAGTTAGAAGGAAAACAATTCACGATACAACAATAAGAAAAAAAAAAAGAAGTAGATTACGAAAGGCGTTTCCTATCTGTCGAAACACATCGATCAACTATTTAGTACTACAGTTACCTGAAGCTATCACTATATAGCTATTCATTTAAGACAAATACACTTATGCAATGTGCATATATAGCAAAACTTGACCGTCAAAGGCATCATGGGTGGGACAATATGGACTTTTTTTTACATTACCTGTCATTTCCACACAACAGTAAAATACATACTGTATATACGACTAAGACAATGCGTGTTGAAATCTCCGATCGTGATGTAAGGCTTTATTTAACCGCAGATATGAAATGTCAACTTAGAAGTCAGTTGTGATCACTAAAACATGAGAAAGAAAGTCTTAATTTTAAAGTTTTAATATGTTCTGTAATCATACCCGCCCTTGGAGCGATATGGACTCTGTAAGCAGGTGTTCGTTTCCCGATCAGGGACTATTCAAATCCACCTAACGTTTCATAAATATTGAAACACGATAAACAAATATGGAGGAGTGTACTCTTGAAGTACTTAAAGATTGGACCAACCGCAAGACATTGTTGTCGTTCATCAGACTAGAACTCTCGCCCAACAATTTACCAATATTGAATCCATTAATACGGAATCTATTAATGGTTAGCAAGATTAGAAGCAACAGACTGACAATATCCACCAAGAGGCCTCTATAATGTAGCTACTTCTTTTATCGTGACTTCGTCCATGATTACAAAATGACTGGTCGTGATAAATGGAGAAATTAAAAACAATAACGAAAGCATTTCATAACAGTACAACCGTGATTGTAAAAAGTAGTGTGACTACCTTACCTAAGACAACGCGCGTGATTTTCCGTGGTGAGTGAGTACCAAACAAGTATGAAATGTTCTGAAAATGCAAGATTCAATCGTAAGAGTAGACCAGAGCCACTACAATCTTGCTTTAACCCGATTTGTTATCTGGACTAATGTTAATCAATGGCTTTGCTTTACTTTAGGGTGTTTCTTTTTTCAACACAACAACCTGAAACAGGAGTAACTACAGTAATTTTGTACAGTCAGAGAACAAAAGGGACTAGAAATTGGCAACCTTACACCTACAATACACTAATTTTGCACTACTTGTTTTGAGATTCGAGACGAGACAAAGGTCTGCAGATTGAGACGGACGTTTACAACCCAAGATGAGGCTGAGAATGAGACAGTTACCAATGAATCGAGATGAAACCCTCGTCTCGGTACCAGAGCTGAAACCGAGTCACTTTTGGTGACCCGGCCCGAAACTAGACTCGAATGACCCGTTCTTGGCTCAAAAACCAGACTGATTATGACTCGGCGACCCGATGATCGAATCTCAACCCGGTGACAAAAATGACCCTTATTTTTTGTACTCTGGATGGTAACATCCCCCTCCCCGGTCACCCCTGAATGAAACATTGTTCAAATGCAACGGGTCAGACCGGGCCCCAGGCAACTTGATTCGGGGACCTGTTTCAACTCTGTCGGTACCATCCCTACTTAACGTAACAAGTGACGCAACAATTTAAAGTATTACAAAGAAGAAGGATTGGTCAAAAGCGGCGACATAAATAATAATAATGATAACAATATGTGTAAGATGTAAAACTGATACCTCTGAGTACATTACAACATTGAACTGCAGATGGGGTCGACATATAACAATGCTAAATGATGAAAGTTGAACACAGTTTGCCACAACACAGAGACCAACGAATGACGTAATGAAGGTCAAGTGAAAGATGGAAACATGAAATAAGATTTCCTTGAACAACGTGGACAAGAAACACTTCCCCAAGAACAGAATGCGAAAAAAAAAAAGGTGAGACCCGTCGCTCAGGAGTTAACAGATTATAGTCGATACAGAAGACAATATATTTGTGACCTTCTACAGTATCTTAGGCAGTCATTGGGTATAAATTATAATCTGTCCATTAGAAAAGTAATAGTAACAGCCCTGACTTTATGTCAATGTACCATCCTATCATTATCTGGCATGACAACTAAAGAAATAATCAGTAGGTCTGAGCGGGATTCGAATCCCGAGTGTCGGTTTATACGACTTGCCCACTTGATAATATTGCTTGGAATTTTGCTCTTATAACTACACACTATATTTGTAAGAAGACTGGCTGGAACGATCTACAGATGTAACCGTCAAGTGACCATTTGCTCCTAAAGTGAAATGGAAACTTCCCAAGATACCCCCCCACTTAACATTTCTTACTCACTTTCTTTCTTTTTTTTTTACTACTATTTATTTTTATAGACAAACAAAAATAGCACACATATGAGTTCAGACTCCTCTTTAACGGTCAAAGTGATAAAAGAGGCGTGACACGTGATAGGTCTGCTTGTATTGCTTTAAAATCTAGAGTAGCAATAGTGGGGGAGAAGGAAGTTTGCTCCCAACATAAGATTGCATTCTCCCACACACACCCCGCCCGCCTCTCGGCTCCTATCAAAGATCTTTAAAAAGGAATGCGCTTGTGAAATATATATGATTTGACCTCGCTCAAAAGAATGCCTGCGAGTACATCATCATAATATTATTTCGCTTGATTGTTTCTAAATTAAAGAGTCAGCGCATTGTAAAAGAACATTTATGTTTGATTCCTTCCGGTAATTTTTTTACAACAGGAAATGAACCGAATGTTCGCCTATAGATCGCAACGGTTTTTTTTTTAACATTAATAACCACTAATTTGTTTTCCCAGCCATCTAAAGTTTGGTTTTACATGTTTTGCAATTTTTTAGGGATCCCCCCCCCCCCTCCTAAGCAAAACTAAATGTGTTTTTTTTTCCTACATGAAGATGTTAGGCAATCAGAGCTCGAATACATGACGTTCAAATATTCATTAATACGCTAGAGTCTCTGCGTTTAACCGAATTTGATGGGACCAAATAAGGGTGATTCGGTTACATGAAACTTCGGTTAAACCGGGTAAACAGTGATTTACATACTGTAGTTTAGTTACTGCATTACAAGTTAAAAGAATAGCTTTATTTCAAAGTGAACGAAACCAATTTTTCAAACACAGACCCACTACTGTATGTATACAGTACAATACACTTCACTCTGTTTACAAAGAACTAAAAAAAGAAACAACCTCTTAAATGTGTTCAAAGTTATTCAATACGTACTGTAAACTTTCAATTTTAATTTGTTCTTATACATACCATACATTGAAATGAGAAAATTCGAAATGTAAAACCAGGGCCGGCTCGAGAGGGGTTTGAACTGTTCCTCCGAACAGAGCGCCACAATTTTGGGGGCGCCAACAATTTCGGATACGAGTGTATCGTATGAGTTCGGAAAATTAAATTACTATTTATGAGAGCGTATCAATAATTTGGAACAGACCGCAGATTGACTTAGAGCCGGCTCTGTGTAAAATGGTACAATACTGTATTTCAAAATAGTATTTTATTTATACAGTACTATACTGTGAAATATACACGCTAACTCCACAGTTTTATATTTGTTGGTTTGCCAGCTAACTCAGATGTCGAACATCGACTCTTTACTATAATGATCTCGGGGTATTACTCTTTAGTTCTTCCGGATGACGTCATATACTTTATTAAGCTGCCTACTTGTAGGGGACCCAGGCTTTCGCACATGGGTGAGGCGAAACTTAATATTACTTTATATGTCTTGGCCTAGTGTAGAAATGCTACACTAGCAAAACCAGTAATTGTTTGCCGCAGAAATAAAATATGGGTAATGAGAAAACGTATTCATTTTATTTTAGTGGAATACTAAAACGATTCTTTGAGTAAGTTCTCTGTGAGTTTCTTACATGTCTTTGCCCTGCAAACAACTTGATCATACACTATTTACAATCTACTTCTTCAATGAAAAGAGTGACAACAAACTTCAAGTGATAAGTTGGGTAGACCAATTATTTACCAGGTTTGTTTCTATTAACATTTTCCATTCATTAAATAATGTTTCCTAATTCAGAGTTGTTCATAATTTTATAATGCATTTTTGTCTGCCATCTGTTTATCAACATTTACATTTAACCATAACTACATTCGCAAACAACAGACTGCTTCGCCTTTGTTGTGCAACTTCCATATGCATTACGAACGTTCATAAACGTGGAATTAAGCCTTCATTCATTAAGTAACACACATTAATTAACAGTATAATTGCTTACATAATTACAGGTAATATCCAAAATAGGTCGTATAATAGTTTGTACAACATTATGTAGCAGATGTGCATTATGTGGCTTTAGTGCACAGGGTAATTATTTCGTTTACCTACCAACATAATTTCGTATTAATTTCTGTTTGATAGTAGCAGCTTATATATTAATCTAACCAAACCAAACCTAATTTTACCTACACTTCCATTTAGGTTAACTGCACGTAACAAACTCAATTGAGGCTAACCTAACAAAGCTAAGCCAAGCTAAAAAGCATAGCTTTGGCTTTCTGTATCAACTGTACATGCTTACTTTCGTCCTTAGTTGTTTTGCATAAGAGCACACGCTTCAAGGCTGTACTAGATTAAAATTTAGCATCTGCAAATTATTAAAATTAAAATTGCATTTCTTTACTGCGTCGCGATTTGGTTAATCCCGAAATTCGGTTCCTCGAGACTCTAGTGCAGTGTACTTTTTCAACGTTCCCAATATTCTCAACGAAATTAAGGAAAGTTCTAAACATTTTCGTACAATGGAGGAAAAAAGGCTGTGGTACCTAATAAATGTTTCTCGATATTAGACTTCATTTTCTTTTACAGGAGTCGGGAAGTTGAAGAATTGAGAAAACAAATCTATACAAGACACCACTAACTGATAACACCTCGTCTTCTATTACCACGAACACTTTTTTAAGAATCGTTGCCAACATCAGCTAAGTGACGTCAGTTCCTACTTCCGTGCATTATTTCCTGCTTACAAGAGGAAACGACACACTGGATGAATGTTACTTCTTCATAGTCCAAAGCTACTAGCAAGGGTGGCTCAAATTATGCCTTCTGTTTTCTCTGTACGCAGTCAGTTCGGTACATACCTACACCGTTGCGTTAGACCAATCTACACAAAACCTGGTTCGGTCCTTCATTTGGCAAAGCAAAGACTGTCTTACCAGAGCTGAAACGGACCACGGGATGCTTGGGACCAGATCTGACTCGGCCTCCGTGATCCAAGAGGGCAAAGCGGATTGCATATGAACAGACTTTCTACCTGCAGTGCAGGAGCAGGGGTGTTATGTGATTCGATTTGATTAATTTTGGCTAAAAAAGTTAAGGTTATGTAGACTTCTCTTCCACAATAAATGAATAAATAATAAACTGGTAACATAGCTTGACACGGACGTAAGGCCAAGCCAGCTCAATAATAAATAACTTAGGAAAAAATATTACTCGATTGTTCCGGTGATAAAATATATTCAAATCATTTTGGTACTCCTACACTCATTCTCTTCATGAAGGGCGTTGAGTTTCTTCCAGTTTGCTTGTAGTTGATTACCGCAGACAGCAGTAGGAGGAAGACAAGACATCCATTGAACCTAGTTTGTTACACAGAAACTCATTCAAGTCAATTAGACTTTCATTAGTATTGCTTGCTACCTTCTTCTATATACAACAAGGGCGAAGACTTTCTTGCAGCTACTCACTGAAAACACAATACAAGCTTAACTCGTTTCGAATCCGGATTTCTCTCACACAACGTCGGTTAAAACACACTAACCACATGCTACAAGACAAGGGCAAGTTGCAAACTAATTTGGTATGTGAACCTTGTAAGAAGGTCATACGTAACACGATTGGCGACACCTGTGCAAGAGGAGGAGGAAGCACAAAAAGAAAGTGGCAATAACAGAACAAAACACTAACTAGCTACTCGGATTTATTGTTGAAACCGTGCAGAGAATGTCCCACACACCAGTTCAGTGACCACAAACAAAACTGACCTTCCCAAAATATTGCGGACAAAACAGAAAGTAGCCAGGAGCTTCCTACTTTTGCCAAAACATTTTGCATCATGTTATTTCTTATCGGAAAGGTCAAATCGGTTACACATACGTACCGTATTCTTTTACCGATGGCTGTGGCCATAGCTCAGAACGCTGGCTTTGCATTCTGAAGGTCTTGCGTTCGACACCAGAGACCGACCATCCTGGCTGAGGTTTCTTCCAAGTTTTTCTTCAATCACACCAGGCAAATGTCGGGTATCTTCAGCTTAAGTCCTAGCCGACTCCTTTTCGCACTTCCCTACCCCGTCCTGAGCCATATATGCCTAAAGGCCATAAATAAATTCAAAAACTGTATTCTATATTTACGGATTACGTTAATATAATGTAAAAAGGCATCTGTGGTTTAATATAATCACAAGCTGCTCTCTCTCTAAGTGCTTATCCTCCGGTGGGAAAGGGAATGGGGGGAAGGTACCGATCAAGCCATGAAATTCTACGAACCATTTTTTATTCCTGTATGAGTTTCGTCTTGATCGAGCATGTTGCTTCTAAGAAGAGATGTGAGGACCAGAATTAAGATCGGGTTTGAGACCCAGATCGAGTATGAGTGCACATGCCATGTCTCTCGGGGTCTTCCCCCACTACTATATCTTACCTGGCAGGATTACAGGATTTCGACCTGGATAATAGTGATCATATTGCACTCGCCTTATGAGACTTAGGAAGACCCTAACCACCACAGACAGGATGCCTGGCGGATTTTGGTGCTTTTTTTTTTCTTGAAAACTCTATTGATTTTGTTTTGGGGCTTATCTTTCAAAGTTTGCTTTTGGGCTTCTATTTAAATTCTGGTTATCAGTGTTTTGATTCCACAACTGAAGATATGTAACAAACTACATTTGACCATACATAGCCTACATAGGGATAGGGGACGAACAAAAAAGTTGTAATCACTAACGAGAATAGGCCTATTCAGTTAATTACAGAATGATTTAGTTTGCTGGTTTAAAAAAAAAAGTGTTCATTTTGATTCGCATTCATAGTTCCCGAAGACCGTTATAGCTAGGTTTAGGACAAGACACCCGGATTTGTGCAGACAAAAGAAGAAGAAGAAAAAGTACATGCGCGGGAAGATGGTTTCTGTGTAGCGATAATTTTAAGAGTTTGCGTTCCTTTGCGAAGGTTTCAATAACAACATAACGACGATTTAGACAAGCATTCAGTAGGAAGCGGTTGACAAAAGCTTATGGTGGGCGAGTCACTTGAACAAGTATGTGTAGAAAGATATTTGATGTTGTGCTGTAAATGGTCATCAACTCATCATGCTTGCAATTTTAGTTTCTACTAAAAGACAATGAAGAAAAACGTAAGGTGTGAAAAATTTTAAGAGGTGCATCGTTTTCTTACAAAGCACTCACGTTAATTAACACCTTCCTGTTGAGTGTGAAGGGTCAGGTTGCATTTCACTTTCAAGGTGACCAATTTGGGCTGGCAACGCGACTGAGCAGGTGTCGTGTGTCAGCCAGAAGTATCCACTGATCTGTAGCAATAACAGCAGCGCATTCTTCTTCTATCACTTTTCGGTCTTCTCCCTACGCAAGACGGCTATATGGGTGACTCGTTAGATAGAAGAGGAGACTGGAGTTATAAATAAAACCCAGTTTTAAAAAAAGAGAAAGCAAGAAAAAAAAAGACATTGCCTTGCCTAACCAGTATTTCTGAATCTGATCATCGAGCAACTCACGCGTGTTTAGCCAAGATTTCTCACTCACTCTGCATACTTCCAACAAATGTTCCATCAAATTTCTATAATTAATTCACATTTTAGTGTTTTCAAGATTCATTTTTTTTTCTTCTTTGAACACTGCACTAAATTAATGTTGTTAGCAGCTTGATTCTATGTGACACATGGCGGACTCTTGTCCTTTTATCAGTGATGAACAGTTTTCTGTTTTTGAAGCTGACTCATCAAGCATGAGCAAACACCAGATAGCATTATGCAAACAGGCTTCTTAATTGAAAACGCTCACTCTTATATCGATAAGGTTCCACTTTTTTTTAACCCTTCTTAACGAATGGGAAACGCTGATACACAAGTTGCAAGATTAAATCGTAATCATCCCTGAATTTATTGAGATCACAGAGTCAAATATTTATTTATTTATTTATTTATTTTTAATTATTTGGTTACTTTTTTTCACACTCTAAACTGCGCACCAGTTTATCACTATTTCTCACTTTCGATTGGCTTGACAGTTTCTGTACAATTTTTCACACAAGCGGTTTCGATAGCCTGGCGAGAGCGAGAATAGATTTCAAACACTTGTTACTTCATAGCATAAGAGTTCTTTCCATAAGCCTGCTTTCCACCTTGTCTTTCGTCTCTCATAAAATACGGGACCCAGCTGCCAAGACTTCAGACATTTAACTGAATGTAATTTAAAATAAAAAAAAAAATATCGCCATTACCTCTTATAGTCCAGTTTCATGAGTTTACGGCGAAGATAAATTAACACACGGAATTATCACACTACCTCTTTATTGGCAAGTCCACGACTTCACATTTGGATCAAACTTTTCCTAAAAGAATTCCTCCGAACTCCGGAGATAAGAGGTTCTTCTTCTTTTTTAAAAAATAATAATTTTTAATGCCTTCACGCAACTTTGGCTCAGACCGATATTTCTTTTTCTAAGTTGAATCACTCACTGTTCACCTCGGAACAGAAACGAGTTCAGTGGTATATTGGAAATTCTGGAATGACATAATGGAATACCGATCGGAAACTTTGAATGTCTGAATGTAAGAGATTCGAAATATTGGAATACAAAGACATATTCGATGGTCGGAATGCGAGATTTATTCAATATATGAAAGTGACAATTATTCCATTTTGAAATTCGAAAATTATAAAGTTGAAACTTCAATTAAATTCAAACAAAACAGTGTTGCTGTCCATCCGACATTCCGAAATGTCAAGCTTCGGAGCACAGACTATTCTTGATATATGGTTCAGAGGACCGCGCCCGCTGGTCTAGTGGTTACCGTCGCTGACTGTTGATCGTGTGGTTCCGGGTTCGATTCCTAGCTCGAACCAAAGCGAGAGGGTCTGGAACGGTGCCAACTTAGCATCGTGATACAATTGGGGAGCTGTTGTGAATAAAAGACAGTGGCGATCACAGTTGAGGCTTCAGCTCTCCACTCCCAACACGTCTGGTCAGCGTCAAGAGGCCTCATCCAGTAGTGGATTGAATATGGCTGTGAATTATTACAATGGTACAGAGCAGGAAAATCAGATCAAACAGCTAAGATTTCACCCTGCAAAAGAAAGAAAGAGAGAGGAGGGGAAGTCTGGCTCCGAAAAAAGGTTACTGAAAGGTGAGAGAGAATATTACGTACAAAACAATATGAAAGAAAGACTAAAAAAGAAACACCGATGTTCGTTTTATAAAGCAACAGTGATCGTAGCAATAAACTAGGAATGGAATGAAAGAAACGTGATGCTTAACAAAGGAACGGTGACAAAAACTCAAGACGATAACAAAGCATGGCTAATATTTCTTTGTCGCTAACCTAACGTTCCCAGCAGCCAAAGCACGCAGCTCCGATTATCAGAGCTATGATAAAACATTAGCACATCAGTCACCTTGCACTGTAAGCAAAAGGCTACACAACACAACACACGGCATAATCGGCACTTTATACAATAATACCCCATGCAATGTCACGTATTTCCAGAAAGTTATCTGGAGAAATCTTCCCAATGCTTTGATATAATCTTTTTTTCCTCTCTCTTTGCAGACCTACAAAAAGTATTTTCTTACCTTGTATCTTGTAAGCTTTACTTTATTAACCTGCAGATGGCGACTCTTTCGAAGAAACGAAAAACGAATCTCAAAAAGATATGATCAACTTTTCCCATGGGGCGTTAAAAAGAACAGTTTCTTCTACACATTTACAGGAAATATCGTAACCATTATGGAGATATAAAAAACAACATATTTACGTTTCCTGTTTGTGCAAAACATTCATTGTTGTTATCTAGTATTTACACAATACTCAACTATGATACAGATATGATCAACAAACATATCACATAACCCAAAGTTTCTTACTTTTGCTCGCTAAAATACATTTTCTTTGCAAATAACTCAAATTTTGTGCCAGTTGTTTCGAGTCTGTACCTTTAATGACCAGTTTGTCTTGATCTTATAGTTAAAACGTTGTTTTTCACAGGACCTACGATATCCAAACAACGATACTGGATGAATATTGGAAATGATCGATGTATCGACTTATCAAGTATAAGTTTCGCTTATACAGATTTATCAGTGATATCGAAACATCGTTCATGTAGAAATGTTATTATCATCATCATTCGTCTTTTGGTAACGATGTTATATTGCAACCAGTATATGTAAGAAGAAGGGGGAAATCCCTGGTAAGTCTTGTGAATGGAATTTAATTGTATTCATGGCCCGTTAGGTATCTTTGGCTCAGGCCGATAACTCAAGCTTCTCATGGTATCTGACTTCCAAACCCTTGAAGGTCTTGGTTTACATTTTGATGAAACACAGTCTTCAACATACAAGTGGGGGGGGGGGGGGGGGGGGGCAAAAGTCGCTTGACATTTTCATAAAATTGAGCTGTCTAGTGCACCAATCGTTGGAGAGCAAATGCTGGTATGAAGAACTTGCCAAATGTCTTCATCTTCGTGGCTGAGATGTTGTAGTCTCTGTGGAACTTCTATATTCTCGAGTGTGATAGTTGGAGCAGTAACCATGAATTTCTTTAATACGTTGTTTATGAACGGCTTCCTGTTTTTTTATTATTATTATTATTTCTCTGCTAAGTACTCTGTTCGTTCTGCTTTTGAATTTTGTGAGAAATCAGACTTTTCAAAGAAATATTGTGAATGAAAATAGTCTAAATTCTGGTAATATGTTCATTGTTACATTTACTCTCGTCATGATTTTAATGAGTTTTTTTTCTTCTTCTCAAAATAACGATCAAATACCTTTTAGTAATGACAAGCGTCGTGGATTACCTATTAAATAAAATTTGTACAATGACATTGCTCTTACTTTCTGTATAATGTGAAGCAAGGTCATTTCAACAATAATTAAGACATGATGGGATGTAGTAGTTGAATTTAGTAGGAATTCTGGATCTTTTTCTAACAATGATTGTGAGCTATTTCCAGAACTTTCTACATAATCTCATTGAGGAATGACTTTAGATCTATTGCACGTAAAAGCAGAGCGGATCATCAGCTGAAAACGAGCATATCTTTCAGAACCACATCTGAACGACTTAAAAAAAGTGATAAGCTTTATTTTATATGAGCCAGTCTAGTAACTGTTGACTTTGACCCGTTACGATTATCCATAACGTTATAGCCCCATGACCCTTCCTGGACTCGAACCCGGGACGTTCGAGTCGTTGGCCTAACGCTTTAGACCGCACGGCTACCCGGTCGGCTGAACGACTTCAAGTTGCAGCTACAAACCTTTACCGCAGATCCCTCTGCTACTTCATTTCGACTACATTATCTCCACTAGTTGCTTTGTTAGAAACACATTTAATTTTACTGTTTCAAATTCAGTGTACTCCGTAATATCTCAAGCAGCACACTCACGTGAAAATGACGTCATATTGTGGTCGAAAATTCATACAAAAGACGTCGAAATGACGGGCGAATATCAGAAACCAAACGACGTGTGTAAAATCCCTTCAGTGACAACTTGTTCCTGTAGATATTTGTTTCAAATTTACATATAAATGAACCAATCTCTCCCCAAACAATCGTTTGATCCCGGTGCTGAATCTTTAACAGCAGTTTAGAAAGCAATGGCGCACACACACAAAACAGTTGAATCCGACAAGTTCACTTGTTTTACTCCAACCAGATTGGCGAGGATCGCACAGTCGCCATTGAAATCGAGATATAATCATGGTATATCGTCAGAAACTAAGGAATGCGAAATGACAGGATTACGTCCATTAAAAGACCAAAATGTCACGTGATAGGAACGTAGATTTCTTTACACTGACGTGATTTTGATTTTCTTGACCAAATAATGACGTCTTTAATACGTGAGTGTGCCACTTGGAATTGAATATCAGACGTGACATGATTTGGACAGATGAAAATACAAAAGTCTGCCTGTATTCCAAGAACCTACCAGGAAACTACAAACGAAATCAATTTTACCAAGTTGTGCGAACTGAACTAAGACATTTCGTTTGAATCGAAGTCACCATAATACTAGATTCCCCCCCCCCAAAAAAAAATGGAGGTAAGTTTGCCTGGATTTAACAAGTAATCGAAAAAAAAATCGCTTTTGACAAGCTGTGCCAGTAAGCTGGTATTACTGACCCCAGTAGCATACATACGTGTTTGAACGTTGATTTTAGGATCTTTCGTTGATTATTCGTTATCAGTTCAAAAAATTACGTTCATTTTTAAATCATATTTCAACAAAGACGTCATTGCGTTGATAAGACATTAATACAACGTGTATTGAATGTTATTTTCAACTATGGTATCATAGATTTTGTTTAATGCATTTCTTACCAATGTTATGTCAAAAATATAATTAAAAATTAATTGAATGACACAAATTAATTTCGGTGTTCTCATGTGCACGTTGAAAACAGATTGAATTTTAAACTATATTTCAAAGATGTTAAAATTTCGTTGTACGACGTTAATGTGACGTACTTTCAACTATCATTCATACTATGTCCTAGATTTCGTTTCACACTTGTATTTCTAATTTAATTACTTAAACATTACAATTAAAAGCAAATACAGTGAAAATAACTATATTTTTCATGTTATCATTTGCAAGTTGAAAACAGGTTGAATTTTAAACTATATTTCAACGAACATTTAATTTCAACGATACAGTAAAAGAGTAGTGACCTCTCCAGGTGGATTCTTACAGCCGATTCAGATGGTCGAGCTGGCTAGTGCGGTGGTCTGTCGGCTCAATCCGGATCGCGGGTTCGAATCCCGCCTCGGGCATGGATGTGATTTTAACTGTGCTGTCCGTAGTTAGGTAAAATCCGTAATATCAGTTGAAAGAGTTAATTTAGTTGGGTGGCGCATTCGGTTAGGGTGCGTTTCACATTTAAGAAAAAAAATGGATAAGTGGTCAACGCGTCAAGCTACCAACAAGAAGTGCAGAACGTTCCTGTGTTCGAACCCAACAGCAGCCGCTTGAATTATTTACTGTTGGAAAATTAACACCGTATATTGTGATAAAAGCAACGGATAAAATAAAACTAAATGTGTGTATACCAATAGACAGCATTAATCCTCTCTTTTAGGCTTTGTCCCACTAAACCCGTTTCTTCTCAAGCATTGTTCAACGTCGAATAAACCGTTGAATAGGCGGACATTTCGGTACATTTACAACGTTAACATAACGTTTCGGTACTAATGTTTAATCCATGTATTTTCAACGTTTGTGTGCTAGTGGTGGATTTATTCCTAGATCATCCGGCCATATTGAAATCCGGCCAATGAGAAAAATAGGGACAAGTCAAAACTCGCCTGTAAACGTACCAAGGGTCAGTTCTACAATCGACCGCTAAACTTCTAGTCAGCGCTACGTTGAGGCCAACCCTCATTTGGCGTACTCTCATTGGCCAACATCAGACTTGGCCTCAACTTAGCGCTGACTGAGAAGTTTAGCGGTCGATTGTAGAACTGACCGTAAGATAGCTAAAGAAAACAAGAAACAAGTTGTGCGAGCTGAACGGGCCTATAGATTTAATCCTTGTATAGGTCGCCATATTGTATTTCAGTCACCATATTGGATTGCAGGCAAAAGAAAAGATCAGTTTCAACAAGTTGTGCGAACAGAACTTACACATGCAACTAGGCTACGGAAGCTGTTTGTCCCATCGAGCATACATTATCATGAGTGATTCCACCAAGTTAAAACTGTCCAGTAGTCGCTGCCAACTTTTTAGAGTCATTACACGAAACATAGACGCCAGTAGAAAATAAAATCTTGTGGGAAGGAACCCATTGTCTTTGTTTCCAAATTTCTTAACCTAATGAAACAACTCTGACATTAAAAAAGGAACAAAACCGTAAAATGTGAACCACAAGCTTTGGAATTTAATGATACGCGTGTTTCAATAAACTGTTTTGTGTGTGTGTGTGTGAATGTGTAGAGGGATTCTACTCTTGCCTATTGAGAGTCCACACAAAAACACATTCCACGTTTCAAAAAAGTTACACAACCAAAAATAACTGTTAGCTGTTTTTGTACCTCAAGCACACGGGCTTTGGCAGAACAGAGGGGACAATTAAGCTCTTTCATCACACCAGAAACTGAACTAAACTACACAACTACAGAAAAATCTCTTTCTCATTCGACTTCGGATATCAAATCTTTGCAATCGCGTATGAGCAATTGAAAAAGACATAAACAATGTGATTTTGGAACAGTTAAATATGCTATTAACGTTCGAAGCGAAGGAGACACAAAGCTTTTGAAATGTGTATTTAACTTGTATACACAGGGTGTGGCATAAAAATAAGTTTTTTTTTAATGCAACGAAACTGATAGTGCGTTTTATTACGTTATTTAAACAAATTACAAACACATTCACTGCTCCCTATAACATATTGCCATTTGTAAAATATGCACAGTTATGTTCATTTGTTTTGAACGTGATGTCCTTCAACTGACCACCACTTTGACGTTGACATTCGGGATTCGGACTATCTGCAATGGAAACTAACCATGGCACATTCCTCCAATGTTACTGAATAGCAATGTTACTTATTTCAGTACGGATGTTGTTTTTCAGCTTGGCAACAGTGTGTGTGAGTGTTATTGTTGGCAACTCAAAAGTTTCTATAATGTTGATGGCAACACTTATTGATTGCAATTTGTTTCACCTTAAAAGTATGCCATTTGCAGAGGAGTTCAGTTGGAACGAGCCTTACTTTACTCGCAAGGTCTATCGATTCACTCTCCAAAGCGCTCGAGACCATGCTTTACTCGTACTGGTTATGTGATTAAACAAAACTGTTGGAACTGGTCAGAGGTCTCTGTGAAGTGAACTGCGTCAACATCGCTTACACAGTCCGAATGTCACAATGTGGTGTGCGATCTTTTCAATGCGAATAAACAGCACTTTGATTTTCGAGGATGAGCACGAACCAGCAACCACGATTACATCAAAAAGTTATGCCGATATGATTAGCACATCCTTACATCTGAACTTGCACACGTCCCTTCAAAAGAGCCATCTCGATTCCAGCAAGACAGCGGTACGTCTCACTGTGCGCGAAATTCAACGAAAGTAGTATCCCAACTTTTCGTGAAACATCTTTTTGAAGGATGCGGTGACATTTCGTGACTTCCCTAATCATTGTCCGAGTGTCAACGTCGAAATTGTGATCACTTACAGGGCGTTATTTTCAAACCACGAATGTGATTGTGCACATTTTACAAATGGCAATGTTGTGACAACCCGCACTTACGCATTTTTTTTATCTTAATTTTTTTTTTAATCCTCTCGATGTAATATCATTTTATTTTGGATTTCAAATTTCCGAAGTGGTCAGTACCAGAGAAATAAAAGTATCAAAGGCAATGACATTGATTTTCCTTTCCGACACCTTTCTCACGGGAAAACATTTTCCGCGACAAGCAATCGTAGCTTTCATCTTTGTGTTTTACCGACTGAGATACTTATGGACAGCGAAGCAGCACAGCAGGCAATCTATTAGTCTTTTCATCAACCATCCGTGTATCGGCTCTAGCCTATTCAAGACTGTCACGTTTACTGGCTTTGCAGGATTTTTGTCGCCGTGGATGAGACGAGAGTCTGGATCTACAAGCCTTCTGCCTGGGAACAGGGACACCCAAGCCGAAAACGAAAAGGAACAGGACGCACGCACTCACAAGAGAAAGAAGTAATTAGAGGTAACTGGAATTTTTAGAAATCCCGAAAGAAGAAGAAAACCGCTTTTGCCTAGCAAATCAAGAACGAGATTTCAAATTCTGGAAACAAAAGAGGGAGGAGACGAAAAGCAGAGGGGACACCGAGAAACTTGGGAAGAGAAAGACGGTCAGAGAGACCGAGTTTGAGCTAGATAGTGTTAAGAATAGTGAACGAGATACCTCTCCGATCTCCGAACTTCAATTTTTTTTAAGTCTCGAAACATTTTAAAGATGAACGAGTGAGCACAAAACTAGTGCACGAGAGACACTTCTCTGTACCTCACTTCTCTTGTGACCGAATATCTGAGTTTGTGTGTGTGTGTCGGTGACGTAAAAATGAGCCGACTTGTTAAAATACAGAACCGTGACAGCGTGCTGTGCAAACCCTTTTGGGTACCTGATGGGATTATTCGTCGAGGAATGTTGGTGAGATTTCTAACATTCAGGATCAAAATACCAGGTGAACACGACGACGCAACCCAAGGTAAGAAAAGCATTTTTCTATGGTAACGCCTCTTCACGGAAGAAGGAGTGATCAGCTGACAGCAATTGTTTCTAACCGATCCATGCGAGAGAGTTTCATACTTCTCCACCCATTCCATTTTTTCCATAGGGGAGATAAGAGAACTGGACTAACACTAAAAACTTAAGAAAAAGAATAAAAGAAAACCTGTTTGAACTAGCCATTTGCCAAATTCTTTTAGACAAATAGCGAAACTTTTCTATTGATGTAAACAGTTATCTTTTGCCCATTTGGAACAGTAACTTTCATTTTTAATAAATGATTTTTTTTGTATTTGGATAGTGATATGGAAAGTGTCTAAGTTAAACTATCATTTTTTTGTAACTGCGTCAGGAGGAAATTACAGTGTTGCCAGAAACTAGTGCGCAAGCTAATAATGTTATCAAATTGTGCAGAAACGATACATATTGCTAATTCTTGTCCGCGCATGAGATTTCGTACACACAGGAAACTGCGTATCAAGACAGTTAATGCTTTTACAGATCGTACAGAACATAATCTGTTAGTTTGAGCTAATTTGTAAATATAGCAAAAATAGGGTAATTAATGACGTGTCGTGTGAATACCCATTTCCTTGTTTAAAGTGTCTGATTTTTTTGTTTGTTCATGTTTTTCTTGTCATGCATTGGTATCACTAGGATGCCAACAAATTTGAATGTGTGTGTACAATCGAGTTTAGTATCTTAATGTGTAAGACTTGACACCACTCCTAATTTGTGTTAAAGAACGGTAATTTGATTCAGCCACTACGTGGATGGTGTACCACGTAAAGTTTTTTTTTTTTCAACTAGAAAAATGGCCATTATGTACAAGTCCCGGGCGTAAAAATTAAAAAAAAAATAATAATAATAATAAAAAAAAAAGCATAGGATATTAACCAAACTCATTATCAGTCCAAGAAGGACGAAGGTAATAATGAGAATCTGGGGTGTAGATTAAATGGAAGCAGTAATTGCTAACATCCCATATTTCAAGTATTAAATATGTCAAAATAATTGCGCATCCGTCGATATATATATATATATATACATAAAAGAAAATTAAACAAAGATCAGCTGATATAGGTTTAAGGTTTTAGTATGTAAGAATTGTGTATATGCAAGTGTTGTGTTTGAGATATTTTTTTTGTGTGTGTAAACTGAATATGGAAATCTAAAGAGCTAAATTTCCCTGTTTTTTTTTATCTTTTCTTAAAATCTATAATTCAAATTCTTTCGTATTCCATTTTCTGGATTTTCCTTTTCTTTCCCTTTTAATTTGAGGCAACTGGGATTATCATCTTTTCGAGTTAGCATAAGTAGTGTTAAAATGTCAGTCACGTGCACGAAGTCGAAGAGATTTAATACGAGTTTAATGGTTTTGTAAAGTTTTTTAAGAAGAAAAGGATGAATGGAAAGAAAATTGTCAAAGTGAAATAAGTCACGAAAAGGATCGTCTATCTTTTGTTTTCCATTGAGTTATCTGATGACGATCACTGTTTGTTTTCATTTTTTTAAAGTAAATTCACTAGCATTGTAACTGAAATCTGCCATGTAAAAGTTCATTCCTTGTTTTGAATTGCCCTAACAAATTGACAAAATTGTGGATGACGATCGTACCTCGGAGACAAGCCCATAGTTGTAAATTCATGTCGGTAACCTATTTTTCTTTTTGGTTTTGTAAATCTTAAAAATATATATATGTTAAGTTTTGTGTAAATTTGGGCAATACTTTTTTTAAATTTCTGTAGTTTTCATGTCAGTATACTTTGAACAGAAAATCTTTCATCATGGTAATGAAAAAGAGGACATTCCATTTTTTTCTGAACCAGAGAGTACGAGGCCATCAGCCACGCCTCTCATTATATCGCTTTATTCATTGTTATCAACCATTGTTAAATTGTTATCCTCATTAACGTTTCAGTTTCTTATAAAGTTTATATGAGTGTTACCAAACTAGTCTGTTTTCATTTAAGAAACGTTATTGGTCCTCGTCCTTATTTTTTTTCTCTTTGAATTTGAAGACACGGCCATAAGCCACGTCCTGGATAGGAAATTAGAGAACCTTTCCTTTTTTTTTTTTTTTGAAAACTTTAGGTGAACCAGCTTTCGACTTGTGGATTTTCTCTTAGGGAGA
>JAGDQP010009334.1:0-59596 GCA_022664845.1 Lepisma saccharinum | reverse complement strand
TTACATCTCACCATCCTATGATCACTCGAGATTTTGAAACTGTTTAGAACAGACACGTCTTGCACAATTGCCCTGTTATTTGATAGAACGTAGTCTATTTCGTTTTTGGTCCCATTTGGGCCTTTCTATGTCCACTTCCTTTGGGGCGGTTTCTTGAAAAATGTATTGGAAATGAACAATCTGTTGGCTTCTGAGAATTCCACTAAATTCTCTCCTCTCTTGTTTCTTTTGCCAAGTTTCCCACTTTCGTGTCACTGCTCTGCTTGGTTCCTACTTTCGCATTGAAGTCTCCCATTACAATTTTGTAATGCGATTTGCTACTATCCAAAATCTTCTGGATCTCCTCGTATAGGTCTTCGACTTCCTCATTTCGGAACGCAAAGGCCAGAGCAGACTTGTAAATACAGGGCACCGGAAAACAAAAATAAAACACTGAAATAAAATAGTTTCTATTAGAAAAAAAAAGACGCTTTGAAAACTGCGTACACAGTATGTGCACTTTTTCTTCACAATGTTATTAAAAAAATCTACATGGAGATTTCCAGTGACGTAACTGAGGAAAATGGGACATCCTTTGGATTCCAAGATCCACTCACATTTATCCCAGACTGCCAGTAGGAACACACTGAGTAAAAAAAAAAAAAAGAAAAAAGACTGAACACACTTGAGAACCGAAAATAATTTTGACTAGATAATTGTAAGCTTTTCTTGGAATCCCAAAGGCTTCACATTTTCCATTCTGTGTAACAGTCATGATATCAGTCTTATGAGGAAAACTTAGAAAATAAGATTTAAACTGGTAAAGGATAACAATAAATGGCCGTGACTATTTCCGAAATAAGACACTAGTTAGCAGCACAGTCATATTTCGTATTATTAAGAGATTGTCAGTGCAGTCTAAAATTACTACATTTCTGAAGGGATGTTGTAATGATAGAGGAGAATGCGAGCAGTGGTACGATTTCTGTAGACGAAAAGTCTTCCTGCCAAGGTCATTCATAAGGAAATGAATGTGTAAGAAAAAAAGTATTTGTCACTTTTGATTTGCTCAAACTCCTCTTGGTGGTAAACATTTCCCGGCTGATATAAACTTTGATCGGGAGGTCTGTATGTAGCAACGACAGCAACTTGGAGGACTTTATGTAGCAGCTGTTGGGGCACTAGGAGTATCTCAACGTAGGTCATGGTAGAAAATTAAAACTGATCATAACGTAAGTATTTCATGCGTTTTTTATTTCTGTAACCATTGTTACTAATTTTCTGACGTTCCGTCGTAAAAACCTCTTGAATCACACCGATTTACCTGTATCACCCACCAGCTTCCTTTGTTAATATAAAAGGAAGTTGTTTATAAAAAGAAATCAAACTGTTTCGTAGTTTAGAAACTTCTTTATGATGGGAATTAAGGTTTGAAAGAAGTTATGTCAGAAAGAAAACAATGAAACTTTCATTGATGAACAATTAAATTAATAATTATTTAAAATTTTAGTTTTTCTTGTTTTGTAGGTGAAACTGGAAATACAAAGTGATGGTTGTTTTAACAAGTTGAATTGATATCTAGAAATCTATTTCAACTAACACTATTCGAAACCATTTGATCTACCCAAGAGCTAGTGATGGAGCTATTTATGAGTTATTTCTTTATATTTTGGATAGAGTGTAATAAGAGGAATGAGGAAATGGATGGAGCAATTAAGTTTAAAATATTTAATCACAATCCGCTCCACTGCCGGATGAAGGCCTCCCCGTTCGTTGCCTCAAACTTTGTCAGCTGCTGTCGTCATCCACGTAGCTCCTGAAAAACCTTTATTTTTTTCTAGTACATCTTATTTATTCCTCTCCCAGGTCGCTTCCTTTCCCTGTGAGAATCCACTATACTGAATACTGTTCGTCCACCTTCAATTTGTTCATATATCTATGTGATAAGCCCATCTCCATTTCCTCTGCTTCACAGTCTTAATCGCATCTTCTATCTTTATTTGAGACCTACTCATTTCTTTCCCTTCCCTATTCCTCCTAGTTATTTATAACATGCATGTCTTTACTGGTTTTTGTGTAACTCTAAATTTGAGTCTTTCCCACTTTCAATGTCCACTTTCACAGTGATACAATATCAAAGCTAAGACACGCTGATTATACTCTTTATGTTTGAAATACATTGACAAACTTACTTGTTCAAAATACAATGAAGTCTTCCAAACCTTCCATGGTTTTAGATGCCCTAGAAAACATAATGATCAACTACATCATAATTTTTTCTCCGCAAATCTTTTTATTTCTTTGTTTTCAGCATGTTGATTGATTATACACTATTATTGTTTTACTTAAATTCATTTTTAAATTTTCTTTTCAAACTATCATTACTCAAATTTTGTATTCTGGTTTCTAGCTTACCTGCACTTCAAACAACGATAATTATGTTACAAAGAAATCGAAGGTAAAACTGTATACCTGTAACTGTTCAAGTAATATCTAGAGAAGAATTCTTATAGTCACCATTATTTTTTTTTTCCAACTTCAACTAGGTTAGGTTAAATCTTCGAAATTTCTTCCAGAACCGCTTTTGATGTTATACCTTGTGAGATGAGACTTACTTTGAGAGAGATTTTGAAGTAAACATTTAGGAATTTTGAGGACATATGAGGTTTTCTTCATTTAGAAGTGCACTTATTTTTAGTGTATTTAACAGGAATTCAAATGTATAAAACATTTCGCAAATATGTTGCACTCTATTAGTATGTGTAGTGCAGAAATATTAAATAAAATAACTTACTCGTGCAACGTTTAGAAGTGAGTCAGGGTACCAACGTTTTATAATATTCCTCGCAGTAACAAATACAGATATCATGACAGGCTAAGTAAGATTTATGAGCCTAAATGATGCAAATTATGTCATGGGTTGAAAGTTATATGGAACATATCTTTACCGAATAGTTTCTAACTCGAACAATTTTCGTATTACCCAAGCCGCGTGGTCCAGGCGGTAACGTCGAGGAATTTGGATACCGAAATGGGTAGGCAAGTGGATTCGAATTTCGCAGCCGACCATCCTGACTGAGGTTTCTAAGGGTTTTCCTTCAGTTTCATCAGGCGAATGGTACCTTTATTAAGGTCCTGGCCGACACCTTCTTTATTCTCTAGCAAACCCATTCCGGCCTGAGCCAAAAATAAATTCAAATTACTTTTAATTACACAGCGGTTAATGGAACTGGTGTTAGTAAAAAAAAAACATTTTTAACTCAAAAGTATAATTAAGACTGGAACTTTTAAAATCACAATATTTAAACATTATTGTCCTTAATACAAGGACAATAAAAGGTACACAATTTCTGAAACATATTCAAAGGAGTTACGCTAGTCTTAAAATTCTTGGATTTAACAGTAAGTTCCGGTATGCGATATCCAGTCAGTTTATGTTTTGTAATTGAACGGCAATAAGCAGTTTCACGAGTTTCCCTAGATTTTTAGACAGTTTAATTGAAAACAAGATTTGTGATGAATATAGCTTGTAGCACCACATAACGGAACGATATTCAACTTCGTAAAATGAATTAAGAGAGGAAATTGCATCGACCATAATCTAAACGTCAGACAAAGCCATGCTTCATGTAAACAATACTGATACTTCATCGAAAATTTACATAACATAAACAATGCTTTGCTTTTGAATCTGCCTCGCAAATTATTATTAATAAGTATAAAATGATCGGTAAATGAATAAAAGAAGGTTATTATGTCATTTGTTACAGAAAACGTGCTTTTTTTTGTTCAAGACATGACGGACATTGATTACATCCATTATTGTAATGCAAATCTGCCTGTCTCTCTCTCTCCGAACAATCTAACGGTTTGTTTTTGATTTATAATTGTACTATTGTTTCAGAATACCAAATGATAAGATCAAAGATCTTTCTTAGATAATATAGCACTTGTCTTCTCAGTAAATTGGTATTGTGACAGGTAACTATTTGAAAAAAAAAAACTTAAAAAGACATAAACAAATGTAATTGTTTTGCTGTATGTATTTTGTTCTTGTTAGAGTCAGTGATTTGAACCGAGTAAATACCCAGTGGGTACGGTATTTATAAATGGGTAAGGCTCGGGTAAATACCCAAAACGAGGGTATTTATGATTTTTTTAAAAAAAAATACAGTTTTTTTTTAAGTTTTAATGAAATATTAATTAGGAAAAGGTTTTAAATCAAACACAATTTGAGTATTCATTATGAGTAAATACTGTACTAATTACTCTGTAATAAAGAAAAGAAAATTCATTTAATTTTAAAATGTGCAGTGAAATACATTTTGACATTGTAGTTTCTAAAATAATAATTCCAAATACTGTTTAATAAATTAAATTTATATATAAATAATACTCTTTTTATTTATTGCATAAAATAATAAATTTCGTGAATTAGTAAGTAAATATTTAAAAAAACAAGATCACTTTTAATATTTTAATTGCATATGAGTTAGAGGAATTTTAGTCACTAAAACTACCTAAAGCCTTGTAAAGTTGTAAGTCTTGGCAACACTATTTTCAGAATACCTTTCTAACGCCTCCACCTCTAGCTGAGCAACAGTTTGCCTCCTTACTTGTTTCCAATGGCATTCTGACATACTCGAAATCGTATACAACATAAGTAA
Source organism: Lepisma saccharinum (assembly GCA_022664845.1). Classification (NCBI taxonomy): domain Eukaryota; kingdom Metazoa; phylum Arthropoda; class Insecta; order Zygentoma; family Lepismatidae; genus Lepisma; species Lepisma saccharinum. The sequence continues at coordinate 54,950 of JAGDQP010009334.1, read as the reverse complement.
CCTTACTTTTAGTGAAAGTACAGTCATTGACTATTCTTATTTGAGTTTAGTGTAACTTATAAATATGTGCGGATTTTCAGAGGGGAATGGGGGGCATTGCTCCCCCAGACATTTCAGGATTCAGTAGAGAGACCCTGAGGGGGGCAATTACTTTAAGGGTGAAAGCTATTCCAGGGGTTCGCGTAGGCAATCTGAAATGACTAGGGGGCATTTGCCCCCATGCTCCCCAGTAAATCGCAATACTTATAAAAATGGTGAAGAAAAAGGGCCCAGCATGGGAGTTTTTTTTTGGGGGGGGATAAGGATAGACGTGTTGTGTGTAAATACTGTACTAAGCAGTAAAAACATTCTAACTTCAACAAACTGAGAAAACATATCAAGAAATGCTTAAAGTGTGCGTAAGAAAATCCTTACTGGGTCTATTAAAATGCCTGTAAAAATAGCAATGAGTACAATGAAGAAAACAACTGGAGTAAGTGAAGAACAGGCCGAACAGCAACACGCATTGGAAGTAGAAGTGCCTTCTGCGTCAGAAGAACCAGGGTCGCATTCCAGTAGTAGCCAAATACTATTTATTAACAATCCAACTCTATGACCATATCTAAAACTTCTGGGTCTGGACTGTCATCACATGGAAATAATGATTTGACCTTCACACGACTTTCAACTTCCCTTGGCAGTGAAGGAGTTCTACGGTCTTTTGTTGACCACATGGACTCTCAGTTATATGTAAGCATGTCAATATTTATTTAGGCATAAATTTAGTTTCGTCACCTTTTCTTTAAAGGATAAAACACATAAAAACGGGGAAACATTAATTTTAAAGTTAGGTTAGTTTTGGTTTGCTTACGTTCATTCATTTGCCTTCAAAACTATTGTTTCTACAATATTATGAAACTTTGGACAACAAGTCTCACTTTCACTTCACTTCGTGGGACAACAAAATAAATGTGTACAGGGTAAATGTAAGGTATACAGGGTGTTTAATGAAGGAGGAGCCAAACTTTGCGAAATGATTTTATGTGAAAAAATAAATAAAATATATTTTTTTATAAACTTGTGTCCTAAAATACTTAGTTTTGTGTCTACCAGTGTTTTTTTTTTCTATTTTTTATTTTCAAATTAATAATTCGGCAATTATACAAGTTATTTATTTAAAATTCTGGATAGATGTTCTTAGATAAGTTAGAAACATTATTCAAATCGGTAACCATTTTAATTTTTTCGTAAAAGAATTTTATTTTGAACAGCTATCATTTTGTAACGAGACCTCAGATTTTAATACTTTCGGCATGAGATCCATCAAAGGGATGTTTTTACAACTATTTTTCAACTGTTTACAGTAGGCCAAAGACTAGTTTGTGTCTAAAATTATAGTTTTTATACAACAATATAGGCCTATTCTAAAGTATTTAGGATATTGTGTATATTTCATATTTGTGTATGTTTTATATTTGTTTGTAATATATGATAGCGGATAGTGTACTAGTAGGCTAGAACAGGTTAGGTTAGGCTACCTACTAGGCTTAAGAAAGATATTTTTTACTTTTTACAAAATTGTGTGTGTTTTTTTTTATCGTTTTGTTTATTGACAAAATTTGATAGTTAAACTGCGGTTGTAAGCATTGTAAATATGGAATATTGATGGAATCAATCCAGTAATCAGATAAGCGACGATGGAGGTACGATAAAAGTATAAGGTACTGTGTACCTATAAGCTATTGTGGTACACAAATAGGCACTACAACAGACTACCCAGGGGGGGTTCTTTGTATAGTTACCATTTGAGTGAGATTACTGTAGGTACTACATAAACAATCCACAAAATACAGTGAACAACAAATGAAGTTTAGTTTTTCAGACAACGACTCAAGATGGGACTTTGAAACTGATAACGTTGTCGCTTTATAAAAGTGAATTGTCAATTAGCCAATTTTAGTTTATTATTTAAGTGATAAATATGTTGTTTTTTATTTGTATTTATTTTGATGATAAATGTCACTTTGTTTTCAGGAAACTTTGAACCAAAGCCTTGCTAAAACACTTTTCATTAGTGAATCACCATCAATCACTGAACATCCTCTCTAGATAGAGTTCTTCAAAAAGATCCGTCCGACCTTCGTGCAGCCTACCGTCTAGGTACTGTGTTTCCTCCACATATTTTAATGCGCAGTATGTTGAAATTCAAGCTGAGGTTGAAAGCCAGCTTGAAGATAATAAACATGTTCAGTAACGTTAGAAATTAGGCATTAACAAATTTTGTTGAGTTAAAGCCAGAACCACTTTTTGTGGATTTTGTAGCTACGAAGGAAAACAGACCCAATGCAGCTTATACCGCCGAGCTCATAATGAAAATATGATCCTCACAAGTTTTTGGTTGTAATTGGAGACAATGCTTCCAATATGCCAGCTGCACAGGCCTTAGTGAAATAAAAAATATCCATTAATCGTTCCACTTGGTTGATTTACTCATCTTTTACACCTCCTGTGCGCAGACATCTTAGGACTGTAAAAGATTTCATGCGTATATTCTTGTTGATCTTGTGAAGACTATTAAGATCCACCCGGCCGGCATCGTCGATATGAGAACTGCGATTCAATCAAACACTCCGCTGATCCACAAAGTTCACTCGAAAGTTAATGAGCTTCAGAAAACTTTAAATGAAGTAATTCCAGTGTCTTCTCTTTAGAATGACGAGCAGAAGATAGATAGCGCTTTCCAAATTTTAAAAGCGGAAAACATTTGGTGGGATATTCATTTAGCTGCTAACCTGTTAAACTCTGCTGCACACTGCTACAAATTAACACCCGAAGAACTATTTAATGCAATATCTTTCCATACGTGAATTGGGTGTCCATATGGGTTTAAAAGCAGTTCATATCCGTAAAGACATGGTGGACTATCGAGATAAAGAGGGAATTTGGCAACGATCTTTTCTTTGGGAAGGTGAACCTGACAAGGATAAGTTCAATACTATGGTGGAGGAGATTAAGGGGTACCTGTGTGTTGGCTCATGTTGAATAAGAATCCTTGGGGCCTCTGTCACGTCAGCTGCTATAGAAAGGACATTCGGCTGGATCAAGAAGAGAAACAGGACAACACAACGAGCAGCAAATAATTATTACTTATCTCATAAATGGAAGCTACCGAACAGTATCAAAATTCTAACAGATAAACAACAGAACCAAAAGGAAGTGAATATAATGAAGAGGGTGAGCCAGAGGAATCAGATGAGATGGACTTTTCATCTAATGACAGTGTAAATGACGAAGAGATAGCGATAACGCAGTCATCAAGTGACGAGAATGACTCAAAATAACATTTAGGTTTGGCAAGTTGCCGCAGCCAACACGTAGGTCTGTCCTGTTACAGTTTTGTTTCCTTTTTCACATTTTTTTATTCAAATTAAACTTTTTTTTAAATTTTAAGTTGGAGCAGAAAAAGAAAACACCCGTCTTAAGAAAAACGTCACCAGCCGGGTGGCCAAGCGATCTGCGGCAGTAGGCCATCGGCTCGAAGGTCCTGGGTTCGAGTCCCGGCAGCGGCATGGGTGTGGATTTTAATAGCTAAGGGGCGAATCGTGACGGTCCGAAGTCCAAAGTTACTAGACTGGCCCATATAAAAATAAAGTTTACCAAAGTTTTTTTTAAAGGAAAAAGTCATTAACTAACATTTTATACCCACTGAAAAAAAACTACTTTTTCATGCATTGTTCTTAATTAAAATTCTATTATGAGGCTGTGTGAAGTGTAATAACATTGAAGAATGACGTATTGATGTTACTTCCATTTAAAAGCGAAAATAAAAATCCAAAACCTAAAAAATGGTGCATCTATTGTAGATGTAAACACACGCGTACACGTACAATTAAATATTTAAAAAAAAATGAATTTAATTTAAACATTCTTTCCTATGTTCAAGTGCTTTTTGATTATACTTAACTGAATAGAATAAGCAAAAATATAAAAAAATAAATAAAAAACATTGTTTTTTTTATAAATACCCGGCTATTTATGAATTTTGGATATTCTGATTACACTAGGTTAGGGTTGCTATATTACAGAAGTGAAAATCCGGGATGCTACTAATTTGCGAAAATCTTTCAAATTAACAAAATTAAAAAAATAAGGAGTTAAACACTTTAATTAACTTAATTGCATTAGTTGAGTGGAAAAATTAAAAACACATAAAGTAAGGTACTTGTTCTATATTGTTGTATGTCTGTTGTTATAAATAAATAAAATCTCACCTTACTAAAACGTTTTTGCTCTGTTCTCATCAACTTGGTTTCACGCGTGCAGGTACTGGTCAAAGCAGTGAAGGAAACACGTGGTCATTGTTGCATAAAAGAAAGGAAAAGTTAAAAAAAAGTAATAATCAATAGGGCAACAAATACCTCTTAAATTTCTTTCTATTTTATTGAAATTTCTAAAAACAAATTCTCATTGCTGTGTTGTCGGTTTTACTAGTAAACAAAGTATACTTTTCTTCTTGGCATTTTTATGTTCAGGGGAAAAGTATCAAGAAATTCTGTCAGTTGTTTAAATAATTCTGAAGCAAGATGCAGATGGAAACAAAGGGTAATACCGACAATAATAAACATTGAGCCAAAGAACGCTGTGTTCCTGTTCCAATGAAATAGATGTTTCAATCAATTTGGAGGTAGTTGAACTTATTTATATCCATGTTCTATGTATTTAAGGCTGTGTTTTCTTTCTTTCATTCATTCTTTCTTGACGTGACGTACTCATAAATTAAAGAAAATAAAATCGTGTGAAAAGAAAACGATATTTTTAAAAAATGTCTTTCTTCTTCGCTGGAAACCGGGACATTTATGCGTGTCCAGAAATATTTTCGGGACACCGGGACGCATATCTGAATTCCGGTACGGTCCCGGATTTTGCGGGACGAATAGCATTTCTACACTAGGTATGCATTAAATAAACACAAAGTTAAATTCAATTTTCAAACGCAATTTTTATTTTCTATCCTCGATTTATATCTTTTACATGAGTAACATCTTTCTTGCGTAATGTGAGTTGTTTCGACCTTTAAAAAAAAGTAATTAAACTCTAATATAAATTAGGTTTAAATTTGCGCTGCATAAAAATTTAATTGATTGAAGGTCTTTCGCGTAAGACTCTCTTTCTACAACGTTCTGTTATAATATGAAATTTTAAACTTGAAGAATCCAAAAGTACAATGAAGAATTGTTAAAAGGTTAAATTTCCTAACAAAGAAACAAATTACACAGTACATATCGTTTTATAATCGATTTCAAACTATTTTAAGTTTTAATTTTGTACTAAATTCTCTTGTATCGGTGTACATTCTAAAGATTAAAATCTATATTTGTATTTCGGAGACATTCACGACACCTGTTAGGAACCAATTTCGTTTAACCGGTGTGATAAAATGCGGTAGTCATTTAAAACAGTAGTAAATTTTATTCTACTGTTAAAATCTTTAACACGTCTATTTGTGAGTGCAGATGCCATGAGAACAGTGGTAACAATACAGGAAGATATGGTGTCAATAAATAAATAACTGTAAAAATATCTTTCTGTTTTGACAAGTTATGCAAAAAATTAGTATTTACAAAACAATGCTTTTTTATATCGTTATACAAAAACATTTTCAAATGTTTCAGTAAATATTTAAATAGATTCACGATAGTTCAACCTGGGAGTTCAGCTGCTCGTTCTGCCCGACCTTCCTGATTTGTCGAACTATTCCCTATATATAATTTTGTTTTAACAGAGCGCTGTGCCCCTCTGGGGAACAAATACATTTTTCAATATGATATTCTACATTTTATGATGAATGAGTGAATTATCGTTTTGTAATTGGAAGCGAATGAAGATTAAACAGTACTGAGTTTGCTTTGAAATGTATTTTCTTCGCTTAGCTACTCAAATTATAAAATAATGTCTATGCATCTTATCTTCAAACTGTAGTGGTTTCATAGTCTTGTTTCTGCCATACAAAATTTGAATTGTATATCTTAAACCGTTCCCAAGATACAACAATTTGTTTTATCTCTCTGAAAATACCAGACGGCAGTGATCAACTTTGGAGGCGGGTTTCATGCTATTCGTAGTTATATGGGCATACGGTACATACGGTTTGGTTTATCAGAGTCTTAAATAATGTATGTGTTGTATGCATTTTTTTTTACAATCGATCAATGAACAGAAAGTGCATTGAAGAGTCCCGTTGATTGATGGACACAATCAATGAATTGACTAACTCTCCTTGGACATCAAAGTCACCTGCTAAATTCCACCAAATTACGTTTTTCTTAAACACAGTCCATATCATTTGTTGAAATTCTTATCTGATTGGAGCAGGGATACTTAACTACTTATAAGTTTCGGAAGGAAAACTAGATTTTGCGGAGAGTCTATGCTCGGTCGGGGTATGAAATGCATATAAAATATCTGTACCTCGGAGATAAACTGTACTATGTTGCCATACTCGACCTCAGTAAATAATAATTCCGTACATTTGAGCATTCTCTTTTTGGAGATATACACAACTAAAGCATTGTTTGTTTTGTAGAATTGGCAATCGATAACACGACACCATCTCGCAAAAAAACAATTGAAAAAGCGTGCTCATAGTATGAAATCTATGAACTGAGCTCAAGTTTTGCGGAAAGTGACACGGTGTAGTTTACTTCCGAGGTACAGTACAGATATGTATAATCTATAATTACAACTAAAATTATACTAATTTAACAAATAAATCAATTTTGGAAAGAATCCGAACCCTCGAGATCCTCCAAAAATATAATTGAATTGAAATTACATTTAACGCTGATGACAGCAATTTCGCCATACCCCCTGTGGAAATGGGGGGGGTAGGTTAGCCCCCAATCCTCAAGAGCACCCTCAAACTTTATATTTTTTACGGTCAAAAACGATAGAAACCGTACAAACCTCCACTTACACCCTCCAAATTTTGATTTCCAGTAAATTGCAGAAGAGTAAATCTTATTGGGCAATGATAGGAGAAATTTGTCAAGTTGATAACATAGTTATCATAAGATGGTAACGTAGTTAAATATTACTCAATAAAATATGTTAAGGGTGTTTGGAATTCCGGAATCCGAATGACATTTTCTTTTATTTCGAAATGTCAAAATTTTCAAAAAGTTGCAATTCCAGAAACCTAGTATGATTTTTTTTTAAAAAAAGTTGCAAAATATAGTGTAAATGTTTAGTGGAGTAAAATGTCTTCTAATGTATAACTGTGTTACGTTAAACTTATCATATAAAATGTTTATTTTTTCTTATACTTATATATTTTAATCAACCATTATTATATAAAAGAAAACAGTAGCAGATACAGAATTTTCGGAACAGTCGGAGCAGATGAAATAGACCAGGGATATTTTCCTGCTAATTGATTATTTTTAGTTTAAATTTACCGTATTTCCCCTAATATTGCTTAGTTCTCTCGTGGTTAATTATACTGACATCCGAAAAAAAAATAACGTTTCTTGATAAATTAGGTTGGTTCGGAAGCAAGTCTAAACTTTTTCTTAGATAAATTGTTGTAATAAGGCTACTAAACTAAACCATTTTCCATGGATGGAGCGCACCCCCTGTGCTCCTCTCTGGATACGCCGCTGAGAGAGAACTTAAAGTACATATTGCCCTATATACATTCAGGATATTCAATTATACATCTCTTGCCAGATTGTTTTAGTTGTAACACTGATTACAATAGTCAAAGCCCAATAGACTATTGTAATCAGTGTTAGAACTCAATAGACACAATAGGTGTCTATTTGTGCAAATTTAGCAGTGGTATGCGACTATTATAAACGCATTATAAGTCTCACTACAAGCAACTGTTTGCTTTGAAATGATAAGACCAGTTCGGAAAGGCTAAAAGGAAAGGCATGGGTTGACTCTCATATACAGCCACTTTATAAATTCTTGAATTGGTGCGCCTCATGCTTTTCTTTTTAGTCATGCATAAATAAAATTATTTTTTATTTTTTAGTTCGAATTGTTTAAGTATGTCTTCAAAAAGTTATTATTATTATTATTATTATTTTGAGTTATTTCGGTGTTCGAATACTTTTCCCCAAGCTCATGTTTTGTGACCCAAATCCTAAAGTGTTCTGCAACCAGCCAAAACACAACATCGTTGCAGGCTAGTATTTAGTTTAGGATAAAAAAAGTCCGTATTAAAAATATATATTAGAATATGCTTTTAAAAATGTAGAAATATATGAAAGTAACAATGGAATATTGTATTGTCGCGCCGAATTACGTCGCTGTGCAAATTTTGATCATTATATAACGTCGGGAAATGAGTTAAATTAACGTTGCAAGATTTGAAAACACCACGAACCATTGTGAACTAAAGAAAAGTCTGTAATAATTAATCATTTTTTTACCTAGATGGCTGCAATAATTAATACAATTAATAAATGGTTTACAATGGTGAATCGTGAAATCTATTTGTCTTGAATTCAAAAAAGTAAACTACATCTGATTATTTAGTTCGATTGTTTGCAGTTTCTTTTCTTTAGTTTTAATTCTGAAATGTTAAATACCTAAGTAAAGATTAGTCCTAACTGAATGATTCTCATCCAATTATCACTTAGTGTGGTTGACAGAATAGTAAATTAAGATTATTCTCTCATTCGAGAAATGTTCCGTTGCTCCGTTTTGACTTACTGAGATTTACATTGTAATATACTTGTAAATATGCTCGTTAGCCTTACATACTCATTATTCTACAGATAGTTTTATTAACACTTTGTTATATTATACTGAACATGCACTCAGTGACTGATTTTGAATTACTACATCAGATCTCAAGCATGTAGCATTAATACTCATAAAATGGCCACTATAAACTATAAAGAAGATATAGATAGTCTCTGCAGGAAACATGGCTTATTAAAACATCAGCAAAGTGTCATAATTACATTTTATTGTTTTAATACTGCATAGTTCTATATAACACAACAGTGCACTGTTACAGGTAAAAATTCTGTTAGGTAAAATAAAGAAATTCTTGTTAATGGTTTTAAATATTGTTATGCTTTATTGTTTGATGTATCTTTTCTATCGATGCGTGGTAATTCTTAATGTCCATTGCCCTGTGAGAATAATCAAGTGGATTGATCAATAGTTAATAGTGTTTTGATTACTGCACTTGCAAGCGCATCTTCATGAAGAATATGATTATTATTGAGAATTAAATGTTTCATTGACTCTTTTAATGCAATCTCTTACTGGCACTAACGAAATAATTTAAACTTTCTTTTTAAAAAAACATATTTCTTCTGCGTATAATGAAGAATCCAAAATATATGCAGTATGAAAACAGAAAAGTATTCGGGTCCTGACACACTGAATTACGACGATATGGATTCACGAATTAATTTTTTGCTATTATTTTTTTAAAAAAAAAGTCATATGTGTGCAATTCTATACCATATAATTGCCGCTGATATATTGCTGAATACATATTATGCTAATATTGCATTTTTTTAAATTATCACGTGAGTACCATAAGTAATTATTAGCCAATCAGCGATAAGGAGTTGGTTTGCCACTCAGGTTATGCTTAAAGTTGGTGCAGAAAGATTTGGACATCTCGTTATTTTAGTTTGTCGGAGACTCTCGTGAACTGATGAACTGACCATTACTGTAAGAGATGACCGGAAGAGAAACACAATATCAGCTTTGGAAGTTATAAATATAGGGGAAAAGAAGACATTAATCTATTATCTTCTTAAGAAACACTTATTAACATCTTATTAACTTCTTAAGAAACAATGACAACCTTCAACCTATCGCTGCATTACGACACTGTCAAACATGACCAACAAAAATCAGATAATGTTATTCCAACACAAGCATCCAAATTTAATGCAAATGTCCTGATTTATTTATTTTTCTTACTTACTAAACAATTATGATGATGATGGTCAGTGATGGGAGTATGATTGGACAATTCTTGATCTAGGTGAACCGACGGCCTGAACCAAAGTTACCTAAAGGCCTTAAATAAAATTCAAACTAGGAAAACCTATGGTGGTTTGTCTTTGTGTTCCATCAAATAGTATTGCTAAGGACGCGTGGGACGGTGGGACAAAACGCCAATCTAACTGGACAAAAATCGAAATTTGAAGTTGATCAAAAGCATGAGTGACGACTTGTGTCTGATAGGGTAAGGTCAGAAGTACAGTAATCCATGTTTGTTAGGACAATCAGTGCTCCAGCGTATGAGAACAGCCACTGTAAAGTCACGGTTATTTGTCGCCTTGACAGACCATGTTGAGAATGATGAATGTGCATCCATGGACCCTGGATCCTTCAACAAGAGGAAGACCAAAAAAGAAGTTTAGTACAAGTGGAGAGAAAACAAGGAGAAGACGTGTACATCCTCTGATAGAAGAATATGCTACAGAAGAGATCATACTAGCAGCTGAGGTTTCTCATAGATCCACTGGAAAAAGGGATGCCGCAGGAATTGTGAAAGATTTTATGCAATCATCCCCGCGTAGGGCTACAAGATATAAACAAGCTTTCAACTCACATCCATCATACAGTGCCGAAGAAGAAGTAGGTTTCCTAACAGATGATGACTTATCAAAAAGACAATATATTAACATACATATGGGTGCAAAAGCAAGGAATACTTACCCTACATACGATGTTCTGAAAGAAGCAAAACGGAAGTGTTATCCGCCCAAAATGGGTTGCAATGGAAGTAGTAACCAGAGGATGTAGGGTCTATAAACAAGCATTCAAAAGTGACAGTGCAGAGGTCAGTGATACAAATATATTTGTTATTTCCTTGGTACCTTTACAGTTATACCTCCTTTTTAATGAGGAAGAAAACAGAAGAATTCTATGGCAAAACCCGCGTTCCTCCTCCCCAAGATTTTGTCGACGGATTAAGTTATACGAAAAGGAGACAACAGAAATCTGTAGGAGAGAGATGAGTATGATTGAAAAGCAAATTAAGTCTTTGGCTCCTTCACAAGTGGTAATTGGTGGTGCATGTGTTAGTATCATTTCTGAACTTGTTTTGACAGTGGTCGATGATAAAGTATGTAGTTCCCTGACTGAGATGTCGCCACAGAAATGTTATACTTGTGGAGCCACACCTAAAAACATGAACGACATTGCGCTAAAGTCAACAGTATCGAACATGAGCCAATATGCATTTGGACTCTCGCCATTACATGCATACATCAGATTTTTTGAATGCCTATTGCACATTGCTTATCGCCGTGATGTGAAAACACGACAGGTGAGGAAAAAAGAAGATAAAGTCAAAGTTAGTGACAGGAAACAAGATGTAATAGGCAGATTTCGCTCTGAAATAGGCTTAATTGTTGATCAACCTAGATGTGGAGGAGTGGGGAATTCGAATGACGGGAAAACTGCTCGTCGATTTTTTGCCAATACAGCCAAATCAGCTGAAATCTCTGGGATTAGTGAGGAACTAATTTTAAGAGGTTTGGTACTATTTTGAGCGTAATCTCAACAGATCTCCCTGTAGATGTTGCAAAAGTTGATCTATTTACGGAAGAAACGACAAAGTTATATTGAAGATGTGTTGAACCGACTTCTGTTAAGTTCTGATCCGTTAATAACAAGTGCTTCTCCGTTCATACACAAGAAGAAACAGCCTCTGTCACCAGAAGTCAGGCAGCTGCTAAGAGAACCAGAACTTCATCATATGCCTATTACGGTCTAGGAGCAGGCGACAGAGGATGAAGATGACGTTAGTGACTCTGACCAATATGATGACGATGAAGTTGATGACGTCTAGATCTTGTTAATAAAAATGAAGTTTATTGTATTTTGCTTGGCTCTTGGTCATTTATTAACTTGTCATATTCATTATCCGAACAAATTATCATTTACAAAGTCTGTACAAGTGTTTTCTGTACAGCTTTAAACACTCCTTGCTCAGAATTTGTGCATGGAACTTCATAAGTCAATGTCTGTTCAACTTACAACAATAAAATAATGACTTCTCACCACTCTATCATTCACACAATTGCAATTGCATAATTCAGACAATAGAAATACGAACAGCCTTATTGCTTTGTGGTACTAGAATTTTCTGCTGACAACCTACTGCACTGAGTAGTATGAGTACAGCAAAAATGTCATGCCGAGGGTCACAAGCGCTCCGCGGGCCACGTATTGAGAATAACCACAATTAATTTGGACTTTCAGCAACACAACTTTATTGCACAAGCAAATGAGTAATTTTGTTCATTATCTGTAAATAATGTCATAAATGAATTTTGTCCCGCTAGATTGGCGTTTTGTACCACTGTGGCGGGTGGTACGGAGAATTTGAAATGAATTTCAAAGGTTACGTTCAACGTGTCTTCACACAAGCACAGACACGACGGAGAATCGAACACGACGCCCCTTGATTTCAAAACAATGAACAAAATATTACTCATTCATGAGCGAAACATTTTGCGGATTGAAATGAAATTGTAACTCATTTCAAATACATTCTTGCATTCTTTTTAACGACGAGGGTAGCAATGCTGCAAATAGGCATTCATTAACGACAAGGATCTCCTCAGTGGACCGATAAGTATAGAATGTTTTGTATGGAGTATATCGTGTTACATGAAGCCGAGACATGGACACTAGAAGCGAGTCGTTAAAGCAAACGGAAAGTCTTCGAAATGTGGATAGAGAAGAGACTAGAAAAGAAGGGTAATGAAGAAGTGCTGAAGAGACTGGTTGAGAAACGAATAAGAATAAACACAATAAAAAAAGGAACTGGCTAAGAGATTGGTTGTACGTACAAGAATTGCACACTAAAATTACAATGAGCTTATGATTATAGGTAACAGGGGAAGAGAACAAAGAAAAATGCAACTCCTTGACAATATGAAGGAAGAAACTCGTGCACTACGACAAAAATAAAAGCAGGGTAAATGGAGAGGCTTTAACGTGCCTTAAAGAGCCTGTCGCTTTCTGTAGACCACTAAAAATGATAATGATTCCTTTTACAGCAATTCATGCAGGACTGCAGTCCCGTCGTTAATCGGGAACTACCTGTACATTTGTTTGTGTATAGTCCGAGCATCTCATATTACCCATGGATATACCATTGTTAATATTTACTGTTTATTAATATAAGCAAGAAAGTTTCAAATCTCTTTGGAAAGTGATTTACCATTTATTTTCTCAAATACAAAAAGCTTAAAAGCAATAAAAAAAAAAAACATATCTTCCAAGCGAAAATTAAAGTGAAAGAGTTTGAATATTTCTGATATACGTGTCCTTTTCAATCTTGATAGATAATTCATTCATTTCATGAGTGATTAACAATGCTTCATGTATCGACAGGTACGTACATTACATACACTTAAAAATTTTCCTGATTATCATAGTATAAGGATTTACCATTTAGAATCAAGCTATTGCAAGTGACTCAAGATATAAAAACAAAGAAGTTTTAATTTTTCAAATGCAACATCATGCATGAGAAAGAATTTTTCTCAATTAGTTTGTGGTCCAGAAGATGTCACTCACAATATAAGATTTTAAAAAATATATAAATATACGTATATTGTAGTCATGCGTTAAGAGACACTTAAGATTACGTTAATGGAAAACTATTGATACGGTCGTGCTTTTCTTTAATCTCACTGTTTCGCTTTAAAGGATTGTGAGTTATTAGCAGAGGTACTTAAATTTCTGGAAAAAGATGACTTCAATTAATTTTTATTAATTCCGACAAGAAATTTAAGCTAGAGAAATTAATATTATGATGCTATTGGTCAACCTGTAAATAAAGTGTAGTTGTCTATAATTTGACAGAAATCATCAAGGTGGACATAATCACTAAGTAAGGCTTATGTAAGTAGATGCCATTACATTTTCAGCGATTTAACTCGAATATACGCCACCAACACCTCCATATTGGCCGATGTCAATAAAAGACGATTGCGATGATGATCGATGTGATTATCAAACATCGATGAATATCGAATGACACACTTTAGCAAATATTGGCTGGTAATCAGAGATCGATGTCAAACGGTATCTTGCGGTGAGACTTTCAAATAGTGATATTTCTCTAAATTTCGTGGTTGAAATACAATGTATTTCTTAAGTTTCAAGAAAATAACATTAAATGTCGATTGAGATTTCTTACAACGACCAACCACGATCACTATCCGCGTTATTAACCCGATATCCTTGTGCTGTTAGAAATAAAAACAACACCCCTCGAATAGAAACGTATCCTAAAAGATTGGGTCAATTTTGAGAATCCATTTATCACACGAATATAACTATACGATCACTACAGAAAATTCACCCATGGCTGCAAAAACCAGTGACTGATAGAAGTATCGATGTCCATTATGGATATTTCAGAAGTTGGGCGAGATTTGGAACCCGAACCTTCCAGTCTATTTCTACCATTTATCCGAAAATGTATTATGCGATTATAAGTGTCCATCAAGAATTTAATGTAAGTGTACTTGAACACAAATTGAATACGTAGAAATAAGATATAATCTTATTCAGGGGTGGTATCCACAATCCATCCTTTATTCTTACTTAGCTTTTGTTTACAAGTACAGTTTTAACATCTCTCTGGGAACAGTTCAATACTCACAAGGAAGGGTCACGATTCTCAAACACACAAATCCTATTCACACCTAATACATCGCAGGCAACATAATGAGATATGTAGATTACCCAAATTTAAGGTACCAACGTCCAGGGGGACGGGAGCTAGGGGCTCCGGAACTTCGAATGTCACAAAAATATATATAAAGGCAGTACTGAGGTTTTAATGGAATATCTTGAAAACCAGAAAAGTAATCAAAATAAAACTTGCACAACATATAACTAACCACAAGTAGTAACAAAAACAATAAGCAGTGTTGCAAACTCAGAACAAAGTTACATTTTTTTTAAAAATAACATTATATACCAATTAATACACAGTGGAAAAGTACTGGCAATAGCAAAGAAAAGAGTACAAGTTAGTTGCACAGTGTTGCAAACTATGGAAGATATATGAGCTGAAAGTTGTCGGGTTAGAAAATATATGTGGAGACGCAGGTCAATATGCTGGTAACTGGAATAACAGTAAAACGCTAATCAGTACGTATACTACCAATGGTTGGGAAATAGTGAAAACATTGTCACCACTGAATGGAACCATGTGAAAGACTTTCGTGGTTTCGAAAAACCTACTAGTAAAGAGCATGTACTTTGAACCCACAGACATACACGAACACACATGGTATCTCCGGTTGGTAAACTCTCAACCAGATCGATCACGTATTAGTAGATAGACGAAGACACACCTACATAATGGACGTTAGATCTTAAGAGGAACGGAAGGTGACACTGACCATCAATTAGTTATCACAAAAGTAAGGGAAAAGTTATGCATCGCGATTAGAGAAAGCAAGGGATCAAAACAACTGAAATTCGAAGTTAAACGATTAAATAATTCGATCTTAAAAAGCAGATTACGAACTCGAACTCTCAAATAGGTTCGAAATCTTAGCCGACTCGAGTAATACAATGTAATAAATATAATATTAATAATGAAATTAATGTAAGTAAGATGTGGGAGGCAATTCGTGAAACAATTAAGGGCGCAGCGAAGGAACGTTTAGGTGAGAAGAAACAGCAGAGAAACAAATCTTGGTTTGATGAAGAATGTCTTAAGTTTGATGAGGAACGAAATCAAGCAGGCAACAATGGCTAAGTAATAAAAGCGAAGCAAATACCAACCACTACAGTAACGCCACACTCGGGTTCAGAAACAAAAAATAGAGAAGATTTGATGCAAAAGATTCAGGAGGTAGTGGAAAACGTCCAGAAAAATGACATACGAGATCTATAGAAAGGGGTAAACTCAATAAGAAAAGGTTACCAGCCGAGGTTAGGAATGATTAGAAATGAACGTGGAGATCTTCAGGTGGTTCCGTTAAAATTGTCGATGTGTGGAAAAGTTATTTCGACGAACTTCTTAATATACACAACAAGGAACAAACAGAGGAATTAGAAATCCATACCGCAGAACCGTGGATACCCGAACCTAGCGAGATCGACATGTCGATAAAGAAATTGAAAATTTTCAAATCACTGGGAATAGACAATAGTTCAACCGAATTAATTGAAGCCGGAGGAACGGCACTAATCTAGGAACTACATAAATTGATAAGTGGTATATGGAGAAAGGAGGAGCTCCCAAAGGAATTGAAAACCTCAAAAATAGTTCCGATTTACAAAAAAAGGCGATAAGTCGGACTGTAATGATTACCGCGGAATCTCCTTACCGCGTACCTCTTACAAAGTATTATGTAATATTCTATTAACATGCCTAAGTGTATACGTAGATGAAATAATTGGATATCACCAATGTAGGTATAGAAGAAATAGATCCTCGTTGGACCAGAATTTCGCCTTGAGACAAATCTTGGAGAAGAAATGGGAATACAATGGGACGGTTCATCAGCTATTCATTGATTTTAAGAAGCTTATGTTTCTATCAGAAGGAAAAACACATAAAGTATCCTCATACAATTTGGAATTCCAGAAAAAACTGGTTCAACTTGTGAGGATGTGTCTGAGCGACTATATAAGCATAGTACAGATAGGCGATAATAGCGATAATATGTCAGATAGTTTCAAGATTCGTAACGGATTGAAACAAGGTGATGCTTTATCACCAATATTGTTTAACTTTACGTTAGAATATGCGATTTAAAAAATTAAAGGGGACAAACAGGGACTAACACTGAATAGTTTGAACCAACTGTTCGTATACGCTGATGATGTAGATTAAATAGGCGACGCTATAGATGCACTTCAAAGTAACACCGTTAGTAGAAGCGAGTGATGATATAGGTCTACAGGTAAATATAGAGAAAACAAAATACATGAAAACAAGCCGAAACACAGGAATAACAGAAATAGATACATTACAATTAAGAATTAGGACATAGGGAAAGTAAACAAATTTAAATACTTATGAGCATACGTAACAAACAAAAATGAGGACACGGAAGAAATAAAAAGTCGCTTGTATCGGGTAACACATGTTTCTATTGAGCCCAACAACTTCTAATATCGCGTTTAATATCAATGAAATTGAAACTGAAAATATACAGAACGGTTATTCTGCCGGTAATACTTTACGGTTGCGAAAGTTGGAGTACGACCCTAGCAGATGAACATAAATTACGTTTGTTTGAAAATAAGGTTTTGAGAAGGATATACGGACTAAAACGGGACGAGATGACTGGAGAATGAAGGAGCCTACATAATGAAGAACTCCACGGACTGTACGATGATTGTCCAAATATTGAAAGAATAATGAAATCGCGACGACTAAGGTGGACAGGCCATGTAGTTCGGATGGGTGGAAAACGATTATAGTCTATCCTGGTTGGAAATCCGGATGAAAAGAGATCGTTGGGAAGACCTAGACGTCGTTGTGAGGACAATATTAAAAGTGATCATCGAGAAGTAATGAAAACTGACTTGATTTTGCCCAGGATAGAATCCAATGGCGAATGTATTTTATTGTGGCGATTTCCGTAAGCCATAGAGTTAGTTATAATACTTAACGGTTTTAACGGCAAGATCGTCTCTAGAACAAACGTTTTGGCGGAATGTTATAAATTTTAAAAATCCGTTCTATGAACTTTCGCACATCCGCAAGCGTTGGTATGTTTTACACTACATAAAAACACAACTACTTGTACCTATTTTATTCTGAAAGTTCCATACTTACAGCCTACTTATTTGGTTAAAATTAATTGGCTATGATTACACCCACGTGCATTTTGAAACATGAGTAGGGTAATGTATTAGGAGGAAATGTTGATGTTTTTTGAATGTCACACTTAAATCACCACAGACATTACATACAAAAATATCTACATATTTTATACTGTAGTAAAATGCAAGTGAATAATGGTTCGAAATAATCATTTAGAACAAAAAATGTTAGCTTTTTAATATGTAAAATCATAACCATCTTGCGAGCAATTTAGAATTGTCTGCTTTTAATATCAATAGTAGTAAAATTATATAGTCTATAAACTGCATTTGCATGGATAGTATGAAAGAGAAAATAAATGTCTGTAAAGTGTGCCCCTTACAATGTACATTTTTTCTAGTGAGTTACATGTTCTTGCTGGTAAAATACTATTTAGTTTATTCGCAAGTTAGGACTTAACTAATGTAATTAATAGATTCTGTCAGTAGTAGTAAGCTCCAATAGCCACAAGAGCACACGAAAAAATTAATTTTACCGTAGTATATTGTGGTGCCCTCGCATACTGCTTACGATGAACTAAATGTTTTAGAAGTTTGATTAGAATTTCTGTCTTTTTATCCATTAATCCTATCATAATAATGCTGTAATGATACGTATTGTAGAAGATCATATTTATTGTACCATTAACTCTCTTTTGAAAATTAAATTGTGGTCATTGAGGGCTAGAAGTGAATAATTAAATAAGAAAATGGTCCTTTGTTAAAAAAAAATCTTCTTCGGTGAATCTCTGGTGAAACAGGTTCAATTGTATAGGGTCTACGCAGGAAATTTCCGTTCCTAAGTAAACTCAAAGGTGTGTCTAGAGAGAACGTGGGGGAAACAAACTCCGAGAGTCAATATAGCAAAAGCACTGTTTACGCTTCCAAGAGACACCTATGTGGCAATTTGTCACCACTTTCTTTTTAGTCTCTGTCCTTCGATCTTGCCCTTTAAAACTCTTCAGACAGTCCCTTCTTAGGATGTGGTCAATCTAAGTTATGTTCCTTTTTGCTATGGTTGTCATAAGGTCCCTCTTCTCTTCCATCTTCCCCAATATTTCCTTATTACTTACCGTCTCCGTCCAATTCATCTCCATTCTTCTCTGCAGCTACAATCTGTAGCTTTCTAGGATTTTTTTCCTTCCTCCTTTCTTCTTATCGTCCAAGTCTCTGAATCGTTGCAGACCAAACTCATTAAAAACATTTTGTAACTCCCGTTTCTACTAGAATGTTGCTTTCCTTAAGAGAAGGAAGTTTTTTTTTTAATAATTACGCAGTTCGTTTGCTCATATCATATCTGTTCATAATCTTCATTTCTTTCTTTTCCAAAAACTTCCTTAGTGTATGAAATTCCTAACAAGGAAATATTTCAAAAGTTAACAGAATAATAAAATAACCTTGAAAGAATAAAGTCCATCATTTAAGTTCATTGTTATTCTTAATGTTTTGTCTTAACAATGATTCTTTGTCCTATCAACAATGTTTTTCAAGACAATGAAAAGTTGTTACTATGAAACGTTGGGAATGTTTGGAACAGCGGTTCCGAACGGACGTTTTGAATTATCAGTGAGAACATTTTCCCCAGCCCTTTTGATGCCCTATCCCTCAGGACATCAGGAGAGGCCACGGGTACTCTCCACGACAGTTCAAGACGTTTTCCCAACAGGTGCAGCCGGCTGCACCTAACAAGGTTGATGATATTGTACTGGAGGTAATAGCGGGAAGGGGGTCATCGCCTTTGGAATAAAACCCGCTAAAAGACATCTTCAAAGGGTGAGATTTCTTCTTCCAGTGCAAAGTAGACCTTGGGCGGTGAGGGCTTATTGCTCAACAGCATTTTGTGGTCTCATTCTGTGCAAGATCAAGGACTGAATGGACTGTAAATGAAGGCATCTTTCTAGGCCCGGCAAAATCCCGTAAGATGCATGTGAAAATCACTAACCTTGTGATTTTATGAAGAGAATTATCAATGAAGTACTTAATTTTATACAATTTTCGCTCTGAAATAGAACATAAGTCACTAATAACAAGAATCAGTAACTAATTGCTGCAATCGCTAACTAATTGTTTTAATCATTACAAGTGTTCCACAGAAATTGTCTTGAAGAGAACCTCTGCATCTGTACATTGCGTTCACCTTTTTACCTTTGCATGGGATTAATTTTCCTTAGTACTGTTAAGAAGTTACCTCCAGTTGCTTCTTCTTCTCTCCTTCACCTTCAACTACACACTGAATTGCATCCTTGAAGTACATCATCTCGGCGAAGCCAATGTCATAATCAGTAAATAAGAAACGACTGTTGACGCTTCCAAGAGGTGGCTAAGTGCTGGCGATTTGTCACTACTTGTTAAACTACTTTCGAAGCTTAAAGAACACCGCAATAATTTACCCCTTCCTCAATTTAAACCGGAAACGTACGTGAGATGTGGCTACAATAGACTCAACGTAGTACAGATCATACATCGTGCAGATCCACACAAGATAATGTAGATGAATCACTCGAAGAGTCCCTTTGAAGCCTTTTTGACTTAGTTTGTCTGAAACAGTTCCAACACTGGAGAAATAGTTGGTAGTTCTACTTTTTTAAATCCGCAGTTCTCATACGGTAAAATTTCCTGTGTTCCATCTAAGATAGGTTAAGATTAGACACAAAATAGTAAACGCTATCTAAACTAAACTAAATAACGAGACAAAATAAGCAAGATATAATATAAAATATAACAATAGGAATACAAATAATAATAATAATATAGTAATAATAGTAAAGTAAATAATTTATTGTAATATCAACCAATCCTAACTAACCGAATTTACATTCCTATCTAACTACAATTCAATAATTAAATGTAGGTCATATACCACACAAAACTATAACATTACAAAACAAAACCATATACTATAAAAGAACAAAGTATATCTTTAGATCTACCCTATTATCGGTGGATGGTCAGCAATTAGAAAATTTCTTCAATAATAAATGATTCAAAGTAAGAACAAGTTAAAATCACTGAAGTATCAACCCAGCAAAACTTACTAAGCTGGGACCTATTCTGAATTTCCTATGATTTAAATAAAAGCACGTAATATCTCAAATCTATCAAAACCTATGTGACTTACAATTTTAATAACAACAACTCCGAACGCGGGAACCCATACCTCTCGAAATATCCATTAGAAATTTGCATAAAAAGCATCTTCCAAAATTTACAATTTTTCACAATAGGTCACCATCAACTTCCGCTCCAAAATTCTTGTGCCACGGCCTCCACGACACTTTTACCAAAAGCAAACAAGGTGCCACACCACATACATAAAAACTAATGCACTATCTACCATCACTTTCACTTCACTTTAGATCACTTGGATATCACGTAGGTGACTTCTTGCGACAAGAAACTTGAAAAGGTGGAAGCAGGTAGCTATTCCTTAGAACATCATATAAAGAGACACGATGAAACTGCTGTCTCCTCTCGTAAAAGACGTCATCATCCAGGGGACAGTACAGCACAACATGTTCCAGTGAGGCCACTTCACCACACTCGTAATGTTCATCTTGTTTAAAACTATGAAGTTTTTGTGCATATGGACCAGTAACAAACTGTAAAAACCCATATTCAAATCCTCTTTCCATTGCGATTCGTTCCTTAATATCCGGTATAAGCTCCCAAGTCCTTCTTCCTTTTGTTGAGTCATCCCAGTTCTTTCGCCACAGCCATATTAGCCACACATCCAGATTGCGAAGATCCGCAAACTGTTCACCAAGGAGACGTTTAAGTTCGTTAGAGTTATTTTTTCATCCAGTACTTAGCATTATTTCGAACAATAAGTAACTGCAAGGGCATAATTCCCATGGCAACCAACAGCCCGTCAGCCAAGACCGTTCTAAACACACCTGAAAGTCTTAATAACATCATCCTCTGTACCCCATTGAAGGCAACAGCAAGAGATTTGTTTTGCAACACTCGATATCCCCAAACACTTGCTGCATATGAGTCGATCGGTACAAGTATCGCATCATGATAAAGTTTTAGGATCTTCACAGGGAGTTTATAGACACTACTTGCCAGAGTTATTATTCGATTAACAAACATCGTTGTTTCTTCCATTACATATATGTCTGTTCATCATTAAACCTTCCTCTAACATTACACCCAGATAGTTAACCGCTTTAAGGCTTTGAATAATTTTGTCCCTGTACTTAATAACTGGGTTTCTCCTTAACTTACCATAAAACAGGACGTATCCTGTTTTTTTTGTTTTTTTTTTGCACTAAAATTAATTTTATTATTAGTACACCAACACGACAATTCAACTAATACAGAGTTCAGTCTGTTCTAAATCACTGGGCGCGAATTACCAGTCACCACCACTACAAGGTCATCAGCGTATGCAACGGTACCATGAACTTGCACCATATTTTCCAGTTTCACCAGACAGGGCTCGAGGAAAATGTCCCACATTAATGGTCCAAGAACTGAAACTTGCGGGTATCCCTTAGTTGTTGTTTCACCCATTTTCTTACCAGATTCGTTGAATTGGACATATCGATCTCTGGACTATTGAAACAATGTACTCCAAAACCATTGTGATAGTTCCATTTTCCCAGGATATCCAGAAGGGTCGGCCACCACACATTATCGAAGGCTCCCTGTATATCGACAACAGGTCAACGACATATTTATGTGTAACTTTTGCTCCATTTAATATTCCTATTAGGTAATTCATTGCATCTTCAGTTGACCAACACTTCTGGAATCCATACTGCATATAGCTTGGCCCCAAATCACGTCGCTTGATAATCTGACTTTCAATAATACGCTCAAAGACTTTGCCAACCACGTTAAGAAAAAAGTATTGGCCTATATGATTTCGGATCTATCTATTCTTTTTCTGGGCCTTTTAGTAACATAATTAGACTTGCTATTTTCCATGGGATAGGGAATTTTCCATGTCGGAAACAGTCCGTGAAGAGACGTACAAAATATGGGTGAAGAAGTCCCGCAAATATTTCAAGATTTCATTTTTAATTTGGTCCGGTCCCGGGGCCTTTTCACATTTTAATCCAAACTAGAATTAATTCAACTTCATCATTCTTCACCTCAATATCCTCCTCATCCTTCTTCAATGTGTCCAAAAGTTTGCCAGTTCTTCCTCTTGTGCTGCGATGTAGTTGATCTTCTTGCTCAACCGGAAGCAGTCGTTACATCAGCAATTCCATCGTATCTCTCCAACCGAAGGTCTGTTGACCATCATTCCGTCTCATTGTACTAAACACTACTGCCGACT
Source organism: Lepisma saccharinum (assembly GCA_022664845.1). NCBI lineage: Eukaryota > Metazoa > Arthropoda > Insecta > Zygentoma > Lepismatidae > Lepisma > Lepisma saccharinum. The sequence goes on along the minus strand of JAGDQP010009334.1, from coordinate 31,846 downwards.
TCACTTTCCCAGCAGTTATTTTATAGGGAAGACCCCAAGGGTCTAAGTCAATAGCTCGTGCAATAAACGTTTTCCAACTTTTAGTCTTAAGTTTCCAGCCTCTACTGGTATATTTCCTTTGCAGCACGAAATTTGGACAGTCTAGATCTACGGCGCCCCGGAAGAACTGCCGCCTGATAGGATCTACGTCTGGCTTTCACTATTCTTTTCAACCTTTCCAGTTATCCGGTCCAATAAGGGGCCTCCTTTTTTCGAGACGTCCAGCAACCACTTCTCCCTTTTCATGACACCCGTCCCAGTGCATCAACCACTGTTATTTCTATTTTTTTAGCCAGAATATCCAAGTCATAGCCTCTTTCCACCTCTGGCAAGATCAGTTGTTGTTTCAATTTATTCCAATTTATAGATCCCATCCTGAAGACCATTATAAGTCAGAGAGTAAAGAATGGCATCATGGTCAGTCATTGTTAGGCTGTCTTCCACTCTCCATTCCAGGACACGCTAAGCAATCCCAGGGCTCGCCAAAGTTATATCAGTATACCCCTTAGCACCGGCTCTATTGCAAAAAAGTCGGTGGAAAGCCCGGTCGATTTAATATCATCAATTGAAAACTGAAGATAGGGTCCTCAAGTTTCTCGCCTTTTTCATCTGTTACAGATCCATACCATAATACAGATTTGGCATTACAGTCAGCAGCAATTATAATATTTTGACCACTATAAGCACGAAGAACGTTGTCCAATTTATTCAGATAAATATCAATAGACTCTGAAAACTGAAAATATGCATTAATCAAAATACATTTCAGTTTACGCCAATTGATTTCAAGGCATACCACATTTTCATCATTCAACTGATACACAAGGATGCCCTTAATATCACAATTATTAATAATAACTGCAGCCATCGGTTTTAAACCCTTACAAAAACACTAGATGTTCGCTGCGCAGCACCAATTCGTCCTCTTGAAGAGTAAGGTTTCTGGATAAGACATATGTCAATATTAGAAGACTGGATTATGTTTCTCATCTCATGACTCACTGTCTTTGAATTTTGTGCATTAAACTGAAAGAGATTGATCCTATCCATAGTCTGTTCTACGGACAATTCTTTCTCTCACTGACTTCTTGCGCGACACTCCTTGTTCTTCACGTAGCTTGAAATACACTTCATCGCAACTTTTTCTTTATCGGGACAGTCCTCTCCTTTGTGTTCTTCACTCGCACAATGTGCACACCTAAATGGTTGGAAACAATATCTTCCCATATTCCCATAACACTGACACTTATAACATCTAGGTACTGAGATAAAGTCGTTAATGCATATTGCTTCACAAAATCATTAAATGTTTGTTCTCTTATTGTAATTCACAATTAAATTCTGTAAAGACTCCAGGAATATTCCTTATCTTCTCTAGTTCTTTGTTTGTTTCACCAATAACCATCAATCCTATTTTCGTTTCTCTTATTGTTCCTCGGATTCTATTCTTTTTAGGATCAATTATTTCTGCGAATTCCCTTTGGTTGTGGTCGATCATCCTTTTTCTTTGTATTAATAATCATCACTGATTTTGATATAACATTTGCCATTTCAATACTTCTTGTTCTTTCCCTAAGATACTGGACATATGTATTGGCTGGCTTCTTACATCCATAATACGCGTGTTCGTCTTCCTGGATTGATTCCTTCATTATTAACTTTTTATTATCTTCTCGCATTTTATTTATTTATACTTCCAACATCTGGTACCTTCCTTCAAATATTTTGGCCTGATTCAATTTTTCTTGCATAAATTCAATATCTTTACATAGTTTGGCTCTTTCATTGGACGTTGATTGCAGATCACTTTTAACTTGAAGAAGATTAGCCTGCATATCCATTATAGTCGCTGTCTGTCCTTTTTCCAGGTTCCTTATTTCAATGATTAATTTACTTTTTTTTTCATTTTCCAGAGATTCATTCCTAGTCTCTCTCTCTTTACACATGACTTCAAGAGAAGAAACTTTTGCATTTAATCTCTCATTTTCAAGTTGTTTTCTTGCAAATTACATTCCTTTTTTTTTCTTTGTTGATTTCAAATTATCACATTTTATTTTTCACTTTTTAAACTCATTAGATAGGTCAGTCGAGCCATTCTTATCATTCTGTTCCGCACCAATTTTCTTTTCGTTGTCAGAATTAAAGGCATTACGGAGCATGTCACTGATACCTGTAATTTCTTGTAGGGAATTTCCTAACGCTTTCACATCCCGCAAATACCAGTCGACGCCTAGATCTCGCACAGTCCCAATTTCGTGGTACATTGTAATGTAACTACCAGGGTTCAAAATTTCGGAATGTTTTCGAAAAGACTTTTCTAACACTCCAAACAATCGGTCGGCGGCGAGATAGGAATGCCCTCGCACTGGAAAGTGCATAGTAATATTCTTGAGAGAAGAAGATCTTCGCAGCAACCACATGAGTAAGGCATGTACAACATGTGTGCTTTTATTTTGACCACCGCATCCGTCGGAAAAAAATCGAATGGACTTTGTAGAAGCATCAAACTCCTGCCTTTCTAAGAAATCTATCAAAGCAGACGCCACTTCCACAGAGCCTCATGCTTGATTTTCTGTCCACACATAAAACATGGGACTCTTGCTCTCAACATCTTTTACGCACAGTGCATAGTACGAAATTTGCCTAGAATAATAGGCTTCGCCAACAGACAATTTCGGAAGGGGTTGCACCTGCTGCAGGTCAAAGCAATATGATACAGAGTTAGTTTCTTCTTCATAAGGGTGTGAAAAGCGCGTGCTCTTGCTATATGACCAGTGACTTGAGCACATAACATTTTCTTTTCGCTTTCATTGTTAGTTACTTTGGCAAGATGATACATGCGCGTACAATAACTACAGGTGTCAGTAGCAGGACCTCCAAACCCTAAATTGAATTGCGTGTTAAAGATATGTTATAGAAAAAAAAACTCGTTTCACTTTCAAGAACTCTAATACCTTAGCATTGTACATTTTGAACAACTTGTTGATGGACAGTTCAGAAGGGAGATACAATCTTTGACTTTTTGACGCGAATAATGACTTTCTCTCGCTCGTAAACTGCCAATGAAATCCATCACCGACCTCTTTTTAGCAGCAAATTTGTCAGATGTGCGATCCCCTCCTCTTCTTTCCCTAATGCTCTTACCTTGCTTCAGGCGTCTTCTTGATACACTGAATAGGTCAGCAAAAAAGTTGGCACAAACAGGAACGTCCTTGTTGTCCTTTCGTATCTGCAAAAATAAAATATATACTGTATATATAAAAAAAAATGGTGATGGAGACGCAACGTCCAAAATTCATGTTTGATAAGTCCCAACACTTAGGTGGAGAGTAACTACATTCAACTACTCGTAAAGACTCAAGTTGAGGCTAATATTGTTTTAACACCAAAGAAAATAGAGCAAAGTAACACAGCTTTATGCTAATAGCTTCAACTGGCGAGAGTTTATCAAGTTGGTAGTTTCTAAGTTTAACTGTTTTCCCCGCAACCATTTTTCGAACTGTAAGGGTGCCACTACTACCACAGGTCCATTAAAAATTGGTTATAATGAGAACCCCAGATGTCTGTGAGACAGTAAAATCTCCTTGCTAAGAACGTTGGTAGATTTTCTTCAACACGATGCCATTCCTTGGTCACTTACAAAAGTAGAAACTTTGTGTTAATACGTCATGAACTACGTTTCAGCTTTTCACGAGGCAATACAGTAGTAAGCGCCAAGCGGTCATTCCGTCCATACTTTTCGCACGTTACAGCACATAATAATGATAATGATAATAATAATATAAACAAGACTTACCACCTAATTCACTGTGTAGTTCTTTGGACTTCTTCCACTTTCGTCTGACCTCGGACGAAGTCGTTTAGGTGTTGACACGAACATGAAGAATGAGAGCAGTCTATCCTGATCCATTTTATTTGCTTTATTATAAATTCGTTTCCTTGCTTGTTGCAGGTAGAAAATCGGTATGGAGCAACATTTGAATCTCCCTCATGCGGCTCGAAGTGCATGAAATCAGGATCTTTGTCTCTGTACCTGTAAGATAATCAGTGTCGACCCCAGTAGCACATTATTTTTGTTTGCAGTCATAAACATAATAGCCTACTCATTATAAATAATAATGTCGTATGTTGTGATCACTATAGATGTGACCGGGACACGTCATACGTATCAAGGGAAAATACATAACGTTATGCATACAAGAATACAAGAGAATGACCATTTTCCATTTTCGCTCCTCGTACTGGACCTGAATTTGAGATCTGTTGACTGTACAAAGCGCTTACGTCATTCGTACCCTGCCTATCGCCGTACAGATAGATGCCAAGTGATGTCAACAACGCTCCTAACCACAGTAGACTCATTTGTACTGATAACACGCTACACAATTTGTGAGCTAATGTGACTACACTTTCCTGCATTGTCAAATAGCGAGTTTTGTTCCGGACAACACGGTGGACATAGCGCTTTTTGCATCAAATGCTGTATTTTACGGCCGTTTTACGCAGTGACATAGTGACTTTTGAACCGAATGGGTAGCACAGATCGCTTCAGCGCTGGCGATTTATAGAAAATCCGCATCAAAAAGCACATCATCCGCAGATGGACTTAGCGCGTTTTGATTTGGAGCTCCTCAATTCATCATTGCGGCAGTCCTTTTTTAAAAAAAAGAAAGCCGGCAAAAGGACCGAATTTTGAATTCCCTATTTCAGTGAAATATTATGGAGCATTAATGCTGTAAATCGAATATTTACCAGCAGTAACGTAACATTAACAAATGAAGGGAAGGGAAAAACGATGAAATTCCATTTTTGGTTGATTTCGAACTAATGGTCACATCTCTTAGTTCACATGATGTACTACAATGGTGCAACATAAGTAACAATACACCAAGAACAATTATTGCTTATATTAAAAGAATGTGCAATCAATTCAATGTGTTCCAATGAGACTTGAAACCTTATTTTTCATTCTTTTGTGAAATGAGTCCATATGTAGTTTCATCGTTTTCCCCCTTGACCATTCAAAGGACACTGATAGATATGCCCGATAAAAGTGTCTGCTCAGGCTCGGTTCACACTCATCATATTGTTTCTTTGTACACTCGTATTAAAATACTTTTGTAAGGGTACACGATATACCAATTAGATAAACTTATCAATATATTTATAAAAACATTTATATTAATAATTGGCACTTTGTTGTAAGTGGATGGTCTATTATATAATTGTTATTAGGATATTATATTCAAACCTAAAATACTTATTCAGCGATCAAAGAAATTTTATTTACGTTCAGAATGTCAAAGAATTCATAAAAAGAGAGTAAAAGTAATAACCATAGCAGGACTTGTTAAGTTAGTAAACTTATGGTTAGAAATACAAATTTTAGTATTTAGATAACTTAGCCACATTAAAAGAATCTTTATTGCATAGAATATTCCGATAGCAAGATTTATAGATCTTTAATGTAGTGATTTCACTATTGCAGAAAATTCACACTAACGATTACCCCTTCTAGTGACAAATGAAAGAAACTGACAACAGCTTACTATCGTTCAGGAACAATTAAATAATGTAAGTGTACCGATTATGGCCCGGGTCCCCAATATGGCCCACCCCCAGATCTCTGCAGCTTTCCGTTGGTGCTACTAGAAGTCACAGTAAATTATATCCTCATGGCAAGAGAAAGCATTTTTGCGCGACTCATTTGTTTGCGAGTGGCGTGAGCAGTAGCAGCTCCAATTGAAGTGGCATATTGAGCAAGATAATATTTTGCTGTTATTTTAACAAAGTAACGTTGCGTTTGAGTATCTATTGTTGAAAACATAATCAGTATAATGCATGGATAATGTAGCTATGTGAGTATACGTGAACATAAAATGTGTGTAACGCAATGTATTGCATTGCGTAACTACCAGGCGCCAGAAAAAGTAAAGAGGTCAATAGTGCGCAATATGATCCACCGCCATATTGGAAAAAATGCAGTCATAACTGTTTGAAATGAAAGAAGTGGTGGGTATTTGAAATGTTTGTACTGAACACTAATCATCAAAATGTTTAGTAATTAAAACGAAGGTAATGCCAGGTTATAAAGAAGCTATCAATTCCAATACAAAAAATAAGAAGATTAAAACCAAAACAAAGCAAGTGTCATCACGTTTAAAACGACCAGAATTTCAGCAACTGCTTCTAATAGTTCGGAACAACCGACACTGAGTACCTCCAAGTCTTGTGAATCTTGGTTTTGTTACCTTTGTCAGGCAGACAGGGTTGCAGACATGGATCTTTGCATGTCATAGCACAAATACGTTCATGAAGTGTGTGTTGGAATCACCGCTAAAGATCACGGACATTTCTTTGTCCCTCATGTGAGACGTGACGTTCAAAACTTCTTTGTTTGTGTTACACTTCTTCTTACTTATTCATATTTTTTCTTCTTGTATATTCACTTGTATTTCACAAATTTTGGCATTTTGTATTAATACAATATTCTTGGTTTTGCAATGTCATATAAATTATGTAGGTCTATCCTTGTAATGTATTTCTCTCAGTATATAGCATGTATAAGTAATACAGAAAGATTACAAATCATTTTTCCCATACGCTCTTATTTTCTATAGAGGGCCGTATTGGGAACACCATGTTCCCTATATGGCCCACTAACAACATTTTAGTTTGTTACGTTTTTATACGTCATTACTAGGAAGCAGATTTTTTTTTCATTTGTCCAAATAGTCTCCCAACTTGATGGTTCAGTCGATTCGCACGAATAAATAAAATATCCTTTCTTAGTGAAAAAAGTTAAGGTGGGCCATATTCGCACCCCCTACCTTACGTAGTTGTAGAAAATTATTGATACAGAAGATGATACAATATATTAGTATTAAAAATGGCGACTGTTAGTCCATTTACAGCCGTGAAATATTAAAAGCAGATTTACTGCATAAATTCCGGAATATTAGAAGCATAAACAAAGACAATTAAAAGGTTTGTTGGCAGGAGTACTATATTATAAATATATTATAGAAAAAAAAGGGAGAATGATGTAGTCAAGTATATAGTGTGGAGAAGATGAGAAAATAAGTAGGAGAATTTAAAATGCAACAGAGATAATGACCTTAAAAATAAAATTCAAATTGATAAAAAAAAAACAATTGGAATAAAAGCAGATAAGACTATCGTATGAATTGTTACAAGAAAGGGGTATGTTGAGATATTATAGACAGGCATATGAAGTTATACAAATACCAATTGAAATATCAATACAGATAGAGATCGAACAAAACCAAAGAATGATTAAAACATTCCAGGGGCGGATCCAGGACTTTTATGAGGGGCGTAGTTAGAATGAACCACAGGGACATTTTCGATATTTCCTGAGAAGTGAAATTTAAATATAAATTTATTAAATTTACCCTCGTATGACTAGGTTTAACATTGAATATGACACCTGTATCCACTAAAATTGATATTTTTTAGATAAATAAGATTTCTCGAAAAACAAATCAATGCGTTTTGAGATACAAACTTTTGAAATAACATTGTATAAAATAATGTATTTTCTCTTAGGAAGGTGCCCCCTTCTTCTCTGGATCCGCCACTGAAGCATTCTGTACATAGAAATATGAAGTTTGTACGTACAGGAGGTTTAATGAATGATAATTTCTTATATTTATCCTTTCTTAATGGGAAAACAACGAGGAAAGAATTGCATGAATGGTTTCTTTTACTTTCTTTTGTACGAAACTGTTGTGAGCACGGACGTTATAATTCCGGATAATTTAAGAAAACAATAATTTTAGAATCGCATATTTGAAGAATATTCACTTCGCTCTCCATGTTCCAGTGGACTTCTGACAGTACTGTGAAACCAGCTGGGGGTTCAGTCTCGCTCATCATCCTGACAGGATTTCTTCAGTTCCATGAGGCGAATGAATGAGGGAATAGTACCTTCAATAGGAACATTGGCCATAAATTTCCTCATCCTTTTATAAGGAAAAATGATCCGCGAGAAATATTATCCGCAACAGTCTCCTGAGCTGTTTGAAGATAAACTAGCAAGATACCAAAATTTATAGTTATGCTAATTCTTATGTAACCCGCTTATCCTTTTATTAATATTAGGTGGTCTAACTTTCAGGAAAGTGATCAAAATTCGGAAACTGTCTACAAACATTTTTCTCAAACTTTTCGTTGGAGCGTTCCGTTTCCAGTTTCGTTCCCTCTCAAATATTTAGGTGTGCTTCATCGGTACAAGTGACAGAAGTACGCTAATTAAAATAAATAAAGAAAATGTATACTACATATCGAAAGCTTCCAATAGAATTTTTTTATTGTTTATTTGTTTACCTAGGTATATTTTTATCGTCAATATTTTATAAAAGATTTCAATTTTCACAACCCCTTTCTTTACTGAACTCCGACCCGTCAGAGAGCCGCGGCCCCCGGTTGAGAAATACCGGTCTACAGTATATTCCTTCATTGTTGACTACTATTAAATCAACATCGTCCATATGCTTCTGAGAAGGAACTTGATAACAATAATTTATCTAAAAGAAACGTAATTACAAACAACACTTCTTATGCATTTTTCTCTGAAGACCAAATAACAAGGATATAAACAACTAGCCTATATATGCATTATATAATTATTTTTGTGTCACATTAGCATAAACACATATGCACTGACTTTTTCACATGTATAGGAAGCAGCAATTACATAACGATCTCATATAGCGAGGGAAAGAATATAGAACGACAAATTGCAGCATGTGTTCATTTAACGTGATTGCAGTCACCAGCAATATGCGCTTTTGAAATTGCATGAACTGCATGTAGAAAATTACCTACAAAGTTGAACATAGATACAGGAAAAAAAAAGAACATACTAATAATGCAAAAACGCAGATTCTGTGGACGAGAAAATGCAATATTTGCTACATTCTCTTTTACTATACGTATTTTAATTTGTTTTAGTGATATTTAACTTTGTAGGAAGTAGACAGGACAAAACTAAATGTTATAAATAATTCCTTTCTTTTTTAAAAGAAAGCAAGCATTTCTGCTTCTTTTAACTTGTATTTTAATGTAAATAGTGCGTAGAAAATGTCACTTTTGCTTTTATTATAAATATATGCAAATGATTAAGTAATTAAATTGTTTTAAGAAAGGACAGCTCTTTTATCTTAATAATATTTCGTAAAAACATTATTCTTTTTTGTCTTTCTGGACGTGTACATTAGATTAATATTAATTGAAATTTTTCGTGCATTTAAATTATATTCATTTGATTCATTCTTTTTTTTTCTTATTCTAAATGTGTGTTTTTTTGGTAACTTGTAGATGTCTCTTTCTGCTTTCTTATTTAAATTTCAACGTCTCTGTGTAAAATAGTGCGTAATATCAACACATTAATGTCACACTTTACGTGGTAAATAATATGACTCCCATTTGGATACAATTTAACATGCTTTTCCAAAACAAAATCATTATTAATATGTGTTTTTTCTTTGCTACAGCACTTTTTCTTTCTGATTGATGGATATTACAGTTTATACAATAATAGTCATGTTTGTTTATTTTTATTCTTCTTTATAATAAATACTATACTTCGTCTACTATCGGTAATACTCGTAGATATGTACGTATCGAAATATTCCGTTAAACACAAGCAGATAAAATAACGCCCGTGAGAGTTGAGTCACTCAAATTAAGAGCTGACACTTCATTCTGTAAGAATGAGAGATCAGCTCTGTTGCCGAACTGATGACATGTGATATTTTTCTGCATGGAGCGCTTGAATAAAGTTCGGGACGTGTTGTATCAAATTGAAGTGGGGAATATTTGATTATTTCTCTTAAAACTACTCCGAAACGACGATTTCAAATTTGCTTGCCACCGTGATAAACCTAAGCAGAAACTTGGCAACGTGGGAGGGTTGCTTAGCAACGTTTTCAAAACGTTAGGAAGTGATTGGATGTTTTTCTACAAGCTTCGTGCAGACGAATCTGCAGCGATCAACTCTCTACGACTGTACAGTAGTATAGATAGTAGAGGTGGACTAAACTGTTATTTTTAAAATATCTGCTATAACAATAACAGTAATTTGAAAATAACAGTTTATTTTTTTTAGAACTGGATTCTATGGATTCGCAACTGTAAAGAAGCCGTATAAATGCACAATTTTGGGTTAACTTACCTGTAGCCAGTTATGTATTGAGTATTAAATGTTAGATTAATATATAACAAAGTGTATAACCTTGTACACGTGCGTTAGGTTTATACGAGCAAGGATCATGCACTAATGTTAAGACTAAAGAGTAGTTCACATTACAAATGTCGGAAATTTGTTTTATAAATAACATTATCGAAGATTGCACTAAGTGGTGGGGAGAGAATATTATAAAATGCAAATAATTTAAATCAGGGACGTATGAATGGATATCTTTCCCCCGGAAATTCAGTTTCATACAGAATTAATATAATTTTAGGCGTTAAGATATTTAGTATACATTTCATACCGAGGACACTACCGGTACCTCTCCCAAAACCAGCTTTTAGATACGTGCCTGACTTAAATGGAAATTCTCGATGGTAACGGCTTTTCTGGATTCAATTACGTATTCTTTTCTCGAATAATTAGTACAAATATAATTAAAATTAGTTAGTTCAAATTCCTTCTGGTCAAATGAGAACACTTTGACAGTATAAATGAGGAAAATAATGGAAATATGAATTACAAATGACAAGAACCCATTTTTACCTTTTTGTTACGTAAACACAAACACACAAAATATTGTATTTACATTAGTTTACGGAAGGCATAATAAAACATTAGCAAACTATTTACACTATTTAATATTCTTTCGTAAACACAGACGTGCAAATAGCATCTACATATTTTTGTGTAACGAAACAAAAAAAAAAAACTATACAAAAATCTTCAAGACTGTATATGGGGTCGTTCAGGTATTACGTAAGCATTCAGGTTGAGGGAGGGGATTCAAGCTTTGTTTATTTCATCTTACAATAGATGAGAAGATCAGACTAATGCTTCCATAAGATTCAATTTAGAACATTCTAGACGTAAATATTTTTTTAAAAATTGGACTACGAATTAAATTTAATTTCGATTATGGTCTTTAGGCATATAAGACAGGTTTGAACCACGAAATAACGATAATAAATTTGATAGGTCTTAGACTTACGTAAACCAAGAGATATCTGCTTATTTTTTCTTCCAAATAGGAAAGTGTCTAAATGATTAAACATAGACCTATGCTTACGTAATAACTAAGTGAACGAACGCCCCTAAGAGGTAATATAGCAAATTATTTAGACAATATAATACATAGTATAAAAGAGTGTATGAGTACCTCCATTTCAATTCATCCAGGTAAACTCTAAATTGTCCCATTGATCTTCTCAGATCTCTGTGATATTTTTTCTACAAGTACATGCAAAATAAAGAGACCCGTATTTTTTGTTTTCCCGAGGGAAATAAAAAAACATTCTGTGAAGAGTTACAGGTTCTCAAAATAGTTGCCAAGGTCATGTACTGGCATCAAATGTAAGAATGAATGTTATTTTCCAAAGTCAATTTCTCGGAGACTACTTTACAGATTTGCATGAAGTAAAAAGCATTATATTTGTCTCATATTGTATTTTATCGCGTGTACAAATCATTACTCCTGATTGGCTACTTTCCCAACAAATTAATTGCAATGATGCTAAATTAAATCCGAAATTTCTGAATTTTGATAATTTTTAGCTCAGGTCCTATTAGTCATATTGAGGTGCGTTTTATTCTTTTTGCATATCGTAGATATTATCAAAATAGCTAGATATGATCTACCTATTTTGATAATATCTACCATATGACTACCATATGGCCACGAACAGGCGTATCAGGTACTTTCTAGACCGAATGTGGCCATCAAATCTTTATTCATGCGACTCCCCAGTTTGCCTCATGACGTTGGGTGGACCCCGAAAAGTGGGACTCCAGCCGGGAATTGAACCCGGGATCTCGCGGGCAAGAGTCCAACGCTCTAATCATTAGATTATGGAGACCCTTTGGAGTCATACATTATTCATAATTTTCGTGAATCCCCCGAATGAACAAGCTGACAACGTTTCATCTGACAACGTACCACAGACCTCTTACATTTTTTTTTTTATTGCAGTGTGTGACCATTCTCCTCCTCCTAATCATAATGTTTTAAGCCTTTCTTATTGTCTCGTGATAAGAGAAGTCAGGTTCCCAGTGTAAGCCCCTTCCCCCGTCCACACACAAATAAACACGTAAATACACACCTCTCTCACCCAATCCAAACATCCAAGTGTTTACTGGCAATGCAATTTGTCAGACTACCATTTAAACCCAACAGTATGTTTCTTTAATTTTCTCTCTCTTTTTCTTGCCTTGGTAGGTGCGTACCCTTGTCGGAAAAGAAAAAAAAGACCATAACACCTGCAAACTTAGCTCATACCTTTTTTTTCGCAATTATAAAGAAGAATATTGACTTTGCTGCCAAGATAATAAACAATTTCGGCTTTCGAAAAAAATAACCATTTATTTCGAAAAGTACAGCTATAACAACCAAAATAACAGTTGTTATTCTTGCCCATCTCTAATAGATAGTATCATTATGGTTCTTGCATTTAATTAAACGTTAATATATTGTGTTAAATATGCATATATTATTGTATTTGTTAAGAAGGTAATTGCAAAATTTTATTTTCCCCTAATGCGGAGGAACCTTCATGCCGAATTTCAGCTTTCTAGGTCAACTGAAAGTGTATTATGAATTGTTGAAAGGACAGACAGACAGACATATACGTCAGATATTTTATATATAAAGATTATCAGACAGATTTTAAGAACAACAAATTTGTTATAAAGCACACTAATTTTTAAAGAAAAAAAACTGCCAAGTAATAAATAGAAAAGAAGTATTTATGCTAACTGATAAATAATAAACAGACCACACTTTGAATATGGTTGGTGTAAACAAAGACACAATTCCATATTTTCTTCTTAGAATTAGAGATAAAATATTTTAAAAAGTTTAGGTTTGTACGGCCTAAAAGATATTTTGTTAAACACAATCTCTAACATGGTATTTACAATTAGATGTCGTCCTAACATACTAGGAAATCTTTAAGAAATATGAAACACGAAACTTCTACGTTTCCTTGATACAGGCCAGAGGTTAGTGCTGTCAAAGTAAGAGCTTGGTCTATGTACACCTAGAGACCGCGAATCAAATTTTATATTTGTAAAAAGAAAACCTTATTTTTTTGCACATGACAAGCACAGCTGTTTGCTTGCGCATGCTTGTTTATTTTTTTGCACAACTGCCTTTTTTTTTTTCGTGCAACAGTAGAACATTTTCAATCTTTGCTCAGTAAATTTATACGCGTTCGTTTTCCTTTACTAGCTTCTCGACATTTGTAATTATTTATTTTGTTAGTATGCGTGAAATAACTGAGGTGTAATAATTAACAAATATTTATATGTTTAGGCCTATCTATTCTAATTATTCTAAGTAGACTTTTAATACAGGACAGTGTGATTAAGTCTTACTGACATCTATAATTATTTTTTGTAAGTAATTTCTAGTCGAGTGTTCCAGGACGTTTCTGACCAGTTGCAGAGAGACAGTTCTAATCGCAATGTAACGGTTTTTACTGCAATCTTAATTAAGTGTACACCAAGGTATCATGTAATTTTCTCGCCTTTAAGGGAAGACATTTTAGAAAGCTCTCCTTCCGAACTTACAGAGTGTAAGAAGATGAGAAAAATACGTGTATGACGTAACCTTGATAGGAAAAAAAAAAAGGAATAAGAAACATAACATAAGGGAGAGAAATGAGAAGATTTTGCAATAATTGTCGCGGAAAAGAACATTCATCTGAATTACTACTAAAATATAGTTATATTACAGAGATGTTAGAAAGTCGTGTGAGAAAGAAAGAAAAATGGCGCATGATACTCAGCTGAGTCACAGAAAAAAAAAAATGATGCTCTTGTAACAAACTCGTGAAAGCCTTGAACCTGACGGAAGTGATTCTTTCCTTCTTTTTCTTTTACTGTTTTTGCATTTCGTGTGTGTGTGTGAGTGTTAAGAATTCACCTTGTCTTCATTTCCTTCACCTCTTGAAGCCCTAATTCCAACGTTACCAGTGAAAGCCAACTGGAGTGTGACTTGCATTGTTCGGAAAGCTGTTCTTTGACAAAGATGCTAGCAGACTGTTTTTTTTTCCTTCTTAAATATATGCATGCATCTTTGCATTTTATTATGCATGCGCTTTTACGATTTTGGTGAGAAACACATTATTGGATGATTTCTTTCTCTCTGTTGAGCCACATAAACAGAGAGTATGGATCAAAGGTGTGGATTAAATACTAATAAGTAACTTCCTCATATAACCACTTTAATTTCAATAGCATTTCGATATCCAGATACTTGCACTATCTAGTGTACTACCGAAAAAGATGTTCTTTTATGCACAATAGTTGTACCTGGGATGTTCATTTAGTATGAATTCTCCGACCTCTACTTCGTGTTGTTCTGTAATTCTTACCCATCTGTTAGTAACAGTGGTCCAACCGATTGCACCCAATCATCTAGCTTCTTCGAGATCACGTGTCAAAAAACAAATGACATGGAGGAAAGTGCAACATACAAGGGTGTTGAAGCACAAGAGATAAACGATGAAAATTAGAAGTGATGGGTGCTTATATAGCAAGTATTTTGATCGTACAGAAAACGCTAAATATTAGAAAGACGATGCTAAGGAGTTTCACAATGTAGCGAAGGTGGGACAGTCGGTCTAATGCTCGCCTGGTAGTCTGGAGGACCAGGTGGAGGCTATCCCCGATTTCCCTCTGTCACACCAGGCAAAAAACAGGAATACCAGGGCTTATTCCTCCTAAAATTATTCTCCTTGTTGTTAATACATCGACAGTAAACTAGTCGCATTGGGCTACATATGAAGATTGTTAAATAAATAAGAACGAGTCTTTAATATTAAAAAATAATGTTCGGATTTTAAATCATAGTTAAAAATAAGATAATTCTGCCAAAAATAGATATTATGTGTTGAGTTTTCCAAATAAATTGAATTGCTGAGCGTTACAGGAGTTCAAAGTACTGTTCAGAAAAAGTGGGAAACCAAAGCACTAAGTTACAAAGATTGCGTTTTTCACACTTTCTATTAAAACAAAGATCACTGAGAAACATAATCCATTATATTTGTTGGGTACAATTCATTTTTAGCCTCCTGTTTAATTTCATTAACTTCTATGAAAGTGTGCAAGACCCCCTTCTGGGCTCAACTCTTCAATTTCGCAATGTGTGGACTTTCCATGGGAATATTATAACGATTGAATTATATCAACACTTTACCATTAGCTTTTGTTATAGGCGATCCCATGTTATATTGAAAATGAAAGTGTTAGAAGGATGCACTCGATATAAAATTCGTGTGGAATAAAACAATGGTTTCCACGGTGACACATAGGACTACTCTTATGATGTTATCAGTACGACTGGAATGGGATTATATCTGCAGGACATTATATAGAACATATTGTTATGACCTCTCAGCTCCATATTCTCCTTTAGACATTATTTAAGAAGCCTAAAACAGTAATTTTTTTTTCAGTGTACCCTTTTAGTCCAGATCATAATAAAACGTTCACATAAACGTATCTAATTTACTCTTTCTTATTCTCGTATTACTTTTCAATAACCTTCAACCGACAACATGGTATACGATGGATGATATTATTTATATGGTACAGTACTCTGATGGTCAATTCCATCGCATGTATGATAGTGTTAATTTGCAATAGTTGTGAGAAATATGCTTTTCCTATATCGTCTGTTTCCCATTCTACCGCCTGCTATTTACGAAAAGGTACATCAACAACTCAACATGATGGACTACGGGGTGTTTACAGTATCATTAGTCAATAATTCTGAGCCACATTCCAGATATGTTTCGGTGTTGTAACCACAATATACGGTAGCCATGAAAATGCCTGGCAGTGACAGGCTCAGGAACTAGTTTCGTTATAAGTAAGAGAACATTATGATACGTTTGTGTATACGCCCCCTGGCCATATGCTAGTTTCACAATGTCCAGTGATTCTGAAAGCGACAGATTCTTTTCATTTGATTAACTTTCTCCATTTTTATAAGAATTCAACCTAGTGCCTTAAAATCACGTAGAGTGGAACTAATTTCAGATTCGAGGTCAATGACCAAAAATTTAGCAGATCGTTTTTAATATGGTAACCTGACAGATGACAGGTCCTTTCAGTTGGTTAGATTTCTTCATTTAAAATATACTCTACTTTCATTATGTGCACTTGCATACGTTTTTATTGGGTCCACCCTTTTGTCAGCCTTTTTTTTTTCTTTTTTTTTTTTTGGTTCTACGTCGATAACTCCAATTACAGTACACGTAAACAAAAAATAACTTTCACAGACTAAAAAGTTCGTTTCGTACTTCAATAATGAGCGCAAGAATAGTTTTAAAGAATTGCTAGTAGCACCTTCATTGTTGTATGCACACAGTTTTGAAACATTATTCTGTCCCAAAAGTGTCTGCACACACTAATAATGAAAGTACTAGGACTTCTTTAAAGATATTTGCACTTATTATTGGAATTCGAAACGAACTTTAGTCTGTGAAAGTTTTTTTTTTTGTTTGTTTGTTTGTTTATCTGTACTGAAATGTGAGTTATTGACGTAGAACCAAAAAGGCGGGGAAAACTACTTCCACTGAGGATTTTCTGCACATTTTTATCAAGCTGTCTGGTCTGACAAAAAAGCTTACCTCAAAAGTTTAAGTTTTTTTATACTTCCTTAATTTTATACTTGAATAGATCTAAAACTGAATCTTCAAAGTTACTAACATCGGGAAGAGAGTTACAATTCGAAGAAATAATACTAATAATCCGCTGTGAATTATAAATTTGTTGATATTTGAAAGTGTAAGGTTTGGAAGCTGAACACACAGTCTACACATTTGTACAACCTCAAATAACGGCAAATGTGATCATTATGAAAAGAACAGTGGCTGTTACATCTTCTTCCACTTCCATATTGATTGTAAATTTGAACAGTAATTTGGAGGATAAATTTACTGTTTATTACGCAATAATTTCACACATCCTTCCTCAAACAATGTCATGTTGGACAACAATGATTATACAAATATTGCTGACTCGTACAAATACACGCTTTAAGCGAACTCAATTTTCGAGTGTAGAAATGTATTTATGGGAACTCCCATTGATTTTGACTAGCCAAAATCTGTATCATTAAGAAATTTGTAATTGTTTATCTACTTTCGTCTTCTATGAAAGAATAAAGTCAATATTTAGTCCCAAAACTTGTTGCCAATTAACAAATATAGCTAGTACATTTCTTAGTATACAAAATATCTTTTGTTTCCGAAACTAGTATTTTTTTTCTGATCTTAACTTCTTTCTTAAGTGACAAAATATTGGGAAATTTGGGACATATTTTGTAAATGAAATATCGTAATTATTGTAAGTTTACATACCAAACTTATACTGCTCGAATTATTTAGACCAACTCTTTTTGCTTTGAAATTTTTACAGAAAACGCCACGATAAATATATTTTAAAAGAAAAATAGAGGAGTATTGCAATGCTTTGTTGCCAATAAATTATAAAATTTTGAATTTTTGGTGGCGTAAGGCTCGACTCAATTTTGCTTTTTTTCATACAAATTTTATACGAAGAGTTCATTGTTGGAACACTTTCATTTTCAAATATATCATAATTGTGAGTACAAAAAGGATACGGCACACTAAAAAAAATGTGTTCATTCAACAATTTTCGGTGTCCAAGGGTGACTACCACTTTCTGTGTTCAATCAACACAACAAATTGTGTTTACTTCGTTGCTTCAACACAATGGATATGTTATCAATATTGATTCAACACTGTCATAGTATTGGTATGATATCCTCCATTGTGTTGTTGAATCATCATTGACAATATATTCATTGTGCTGAATCACCGAAATCAACCGTTTGTTGTGTTAACTGAAGACAGAAAAATTGCAGTCACCCTGGGATAAAGGAAAGCGTTGCATTAACACAGCTTTTTTTTTTTTTTTTTTGCAATGTAATGAAGTTTTCACTAATAAAGATTAAAGGTTAACTCCATAATCATATTTCAAACTCAAATCGTTGTATATTTAAAAAAGAAATGTACAGAGCATACGTAGTAACATTCCAAGATAGTATTAGAATAGAGAAAGGTGCTTCACATTTTTATGCTAATGAAAGGCATGTTTTTTTTTTTCTTCCTAATTCTTTGGCAAGTTAATTTGGGAAGACATCACAAGGTGACGAATGTTTAGGTTCCGTTTTGCTCTGATAAATTTCGGGCATGCCTCCAAAATATATGCCCTCTACATGTTACTCCTCCCTGTGTGAGCGAGTGTGTAAACCTGGGTGTGTTTGATCACCAAGCATCATCATACAGCCAACTTTGCTGGAAAACATGAAGAGATGAGTATGTGGAACAACCAGCGAACCTATTCACACTCGTTCACCTACATAACATCCTACATCGACACTGTTATAGACTCGCTTCCCAGAAGCTATAGCATCAAAATCAACATCACTCAGTCATAAAGAAAAAAAAAAAACAGAGGTAAAAGAGAAAAAAGATGTTAGGCCTACTATTCGCTTTTACAGAGACCACCAAACCGCAAATAAGCAAACAAACTGGGAAGATTAAAAAGAAAAAAAAAAGTGTTCACTACGTCAACTTTCTCCCTCATTACAGGTCAAGTTCCTTTTGTCATCTTTTCTAACAACGACAATTAGTACTTCGTTTGAAAATAAGAGTTTGCAGGCGATATTAAATTACCAACTGCTAAATTGTACATTTTTAATAAAATCAAATGAGAAAAAATGCTATTGGAATGTCTACGTGAAGGTGTTTGGAGAATTTCCCGTAACCATTCAATACTTGTCATGAACTTAAATAGGGTTTACAAACGTTTTAAGTTAGAACATAGTTTTTTTTTTTCGGATGAAATTGAGAATATATTCGGAAAACGCAATCGTTTGTAAACCTATACTACCGACATATTTGACATTTCCTGTACGGTGTAAGTTTTAAAACAACATTACGTTTATTAAAATTACACACAATTAGTCTTTGGATCAGCAATGGGGAAGCAAGCGGGTTCGAATCCCGCTGTCGGTCACTCTGACTGAGATTTTCCAGGTTTTTTTCTTCTGTTTTTTTAGGTGAATGGTATGTCAACTAAAACGTTGACCATAACTATCCCCGGAAGAGTGACCGCGGTGCTGTGTCATCCCTCAGTGCTGATGGGTTTACTCCAGTTCAACGCAGGAAGTATGCGTAACAGTATTCGATCAACAAACTTGTGGGGGATGTAAGTACATTAAAAAGTAAGAAGAAAAGTGCTAGTCACCGGCGTGAAAATGCTGACATATTTCGGAACTACAGGCTGCCGAATGCGTGGGAATGAACTTTAGAGCTTGGTAATTTTACCACCATTAACATTAGATCTAGGACGGCAAGGTATCCTCAAAGATGCATTTCCAACATTGACCAGTGGGTACACAACGGATTGGCCAAAGGAAGTAGGGGATTCTCGAGAATTCGTTGAGGTAAAAGCAGGTCGAAGTCTTCTTTCATTCAACTTTTCTTTGTGGTTGCTTTTACATATCTCTGCTTTATTCTTGGAGGATCAAATATGTCACTTATCACACATCGAATTCATTTCAATGCCAAAATAATAATTCTGCAAGGTTCTCATTTTGCTATAAATTTGCCTTAAATTTGTAATGTTTCTGGTTTTAGTAGTAAGATTTCCTCTGGAAATGGAGCATTTTGAATCCATTTTTGTCATTTTTATTTGAAGACGGCTCACATCCTACCTCAGGAGTCCAGTGACTAAAGTCGCGAACTCCCGGTCACCACTGGGAGACACATACAGAATTAAAGTCTTTTTGTCAACCATTCTGACTTAATTTTTGGCGGGTTTACCTCTCCATTTCTCCAGGCAAATGCCAGGATAATATGGCTGATCACGACAACAACACCGTTTCAAGCGAAACATACAGGAATAACTCTCGCACAGAAGCGTTTATGAACTCCTATTAGCGATACTGTACTAGTTCATATAATTGCCATTTTAGACATTTTGGACGCCTTGTACAAAGACCAAAGCCCTGACCTTCATATTTTAGTACACAATATGCCACTATATAGACACAGGGATAAACAACAATTAACTTGTAAAAGTAAATTTCATAAATTACTGAGACTCCAATTAAAATCAGTTTCACAGAGCGAGACTGGAAATTCTTATACTATAAAGTTATATAAATTTAAAACAGATAACATTTATTTTGTACTTAAAAAAAAAAAAAAACACAAAACGTTTCTGAAATGTCTTGTGTTAAAAAAATATAAGTAATGTGCTCTAGCGTACTATTTTTCAAGAAAACTTCATGTACCCATTTTTTCTTCATTACAACTACCTCAGTCATTTTCTATCAAATTTCTTTAATATATAGAGAGAAAAGTGACGATTTTACTATATTTTTCACAACTTTGTTGCTTAAAACAATGAACTATCAGTGAAGATGACCCGTGTTCTATTATTGTTCCACCCAACGTTTTAAACTTCTTTTTTAATCTACCAACGCCGACCATTAATACATTCAAATCTGTGTGTAAAAGTGTAAATCCTGTGATATAATTCTTGCTACAATAGAGTGTTTTATAAGAGTGGCTAAATTTCTAACTGTTTTGAGACGAAAATATCCCCTTGTACTTTCCTTCCATCACTAATTATTTTTGTTTATCACTTTCAGAAATACATTCTATCTATCATAACAGTTAATATTCATCTTGTGTACATAAAATTTTATTTTGAGTCATAATTTTAATTTACAGACGTATTCGATATCGAATGGACAATAGATAGATCATGTCACATTAAAAGGTAAATTATGAATTCCATAAATTGTAACTTGAACACAATGAAATACATTTCTTTATATATTATTTTAAACTGTCTTTGACCTACACCACATGGTTTTTCTATGGTAATTTGACCTCGAAGTTTATAGGACAATAATGACGTTTGCTTTCATTGCATGTTGTTGTCAATGGTTAAGCGTCTTAAATGACTTCAATTAATTGATACTGAGGAAATAAAATGTCTGAACATATTTTGAATTCAAAGGCTTGCCCTGGATCACATTTCGTCACTGTTCTTTACCTTTATTTTTTAAAGTTCCTCAACCTGGATGACTCTTCATAAATCTCTTAGAATAATAGACATTTCGGATTATAACCTGCAACGTGTGCATGGATAAATTTCGCACGTCGCTTTAACCTAAGTGGCGTTTGAGATAATAGTGAAGGAAGTGGAGTAGTTTTCATAGTGTATTGCATTTTCGATATCCCGACTATAGCCAATCCTCAAAACACCAGCCTCTCAGCAAGCAAGTGTTGCTTGTTCGGTTTCCAAACTGAAATAAATCAAAATGTCCGGTTTTTAAACAATTTGGAGTTGGCAACCCTAGTACCGAGCCGCCGTAGCTCAGTGGTAGAGCGTTGGCGTAGCATTTCGTCGTGGGTGCGATCCCAACGGCCGAATATTCTGACTGGGGTTTTTCCAGGGTTTTCCCCTCACTAACACCAGACAAATGCCGGGATGGCACCTTCAACATAGATCCTGGCCGACACCTTCCCGAATCCTATACCCTCCCCTATCCCGGCCTGAGCCTTAGATGCCTAAAAGTCATAAAATAAAATTCAAAATTGAACAATGTACATAACAAAAAATACCGATTTTAATTCAACATAATTGTAATAACAACTTCTGTGTATTAATGTTTTATTTTCTTTCTTGTTCATTGTTCAAAGAACTTCATTGTTAATGCCATAACAAAAATGAAGCGATTTCAACAATGAACATGAAGTTTCTTTCTTGAAAGTTTGAACTCTCTAGGGTTGAATTTGTAGGAGCAGCATTGAAATTTCGGGAAGCCATAAAAATACATTAGACACATACGGAGATAGTGCTGCCATCTTTTATTAGAGATCTTGTCTTTACATTGTCCTTAAATGTTATTTTTTCTTGAGTGGATAATACAGTTTCGGTGTTACTATATTACAAAAATATTTCAACTTAGAAAAATCTTCTTATCGACCATTTTCTGTGAATCTGAGTGTACAAATAAGACCAGTGATTCTACCAGACTCCCGTGTAGGGGTGTTGCCTCAAATTGTCGAGTGTACCCCCTAACTTAGTTTTTATTGTCATAAATCGATATAAACCGTGCAAAAACCCATTTATAGCCTCCCAAATTGAAAATCCTGGCGGAATTCCTGAGTAAGACTATTTGTTACTCAGCATCTTCCCCTTGTCTGGTCAGAAGCGATTGAGAGAGAAAGAGAGAGAGAGGGGAAATAGAGAGATGAGGGAGGGAGGGAAGTGTCCGCATAGCAGACGGATCTACTTTCTTTTCTTTGTGATTCATTTTTATTTGTCGGGAGGGAAAGTCAGGCCGTAAAATGGTTTGTGTACTACATTTCAGATTAGCAGGAAAGTGTGCTTCTCCTACTAACACTTATTCAACCTTTGAAAATTACATTAAGTTGGTAACTCTAATTAAGAAGGATTTTCGTTAGTTGGATTTTTGTCTTTTATTTTTCTTGTTTTCAAGTTTTTTATATTTTTGTAATTCGTTGATTATACAGTGTGTAATCAGGTGTAGAAATAGTTCAGAATTAAGAAAAAGAAAAGTTATGCAACAAATTTAAGTTTCTCATCGAAGACAATTTTCCAGAATAATTTGTTCTAGTGAAGACATTTTAATAAATCATATGTAGGCTAAATTAAAAAAAAATCACTTTCAAAGTAGATGATCTCTTTATATTTTTTCCAACAGTGTCATACAGGCAGCTATGATGTAAGACCGTCACATACCAAAGGATTAAAGGCTATCACATACCGGCGGAATAAAGTCCGTCGGCGAGTACGGACATTGAGCACTCCGTAGCAAAGTGGAAGGTGGCGTGTAGTGTCTTTGTCTAGGTACCATATCGGCAATCACCTCGTGTAGGGGGTCTTCAATTATTTTCTCCTGTTGGCCGAATTGGATTGTAATATTGCAATAGAAAGGCATTAACAGTCCAGACGAGTAAGGAAGGACAGTTAGACCGAGCAGCCACAGCTCAGTTAATATAGCGTTGACGCCGCATTCAGGAGGTCCTGGCTTCGATACCAGCATCAGACTATCGTGATTAAAGTTTTGCCTCAGTCACACCATGAACATTTCGGGATGGTATCTTGAACTTAGGCTCTGGCAGAGTTCCTTTCCGTATCCTTTCCCCATCCCTATTCCGGCCTGAGCCATGGATGTTTGAAGGCCATAAATAAGTTGAAACAGAACAGGCTATTGGTTTCTCTGTGTATACAATTGTGTTGAATAATTACAAGAAAATAAAAAAAGTAAACACGGCGTAAATAAGCATAAATTCACACTTCCAACTAATGATCACACATTACTCTTGACATCGTATTAAACCCGGCGTGAGACAGAGATGCCAAAAAATTACAAATACAAGTTAAAATTAGTATCAAAATGAGGAGGTCCAGGAAAAAAAAAATGCCCCGGGTTCTGGATCCGGACCGGAGTCCGCCATTTGACGACCCCCCGACCTAGTGAAACTAGTGAAAAGCCTGGGGAAACCTTAGTCAGTATGGCTTCTAGCAGGACTCGAACCTGCGTGGTCTCCATACCGATTCAAAGTTTGAAACCGTACCCATCTGATTACTTGAGTGTGGTTGTTCTGGTTTCTTCTAAACTAATATTTGTTTTCATAAATACAGTAAAACCTCGTTTTGGCACATCATAAATTGACTATATACGCGGTACCATTACAAAATGCCAGGATGGTACCTTCAACTTAGTCGCTCACCGATTCCTTTGCGAATTAAAACTAATTACTAGTTTACACTAACAATACACTAATTAAAACTTCTACTTCATATTATAAATTTATTTTAGTGTTGCCTAGGAGATGAGAAGACATTTTCGATAGACGGGACCAGTCAACTCAAATCTTGTCTCGTGGTCAGCACTAATTAATTTACCTTCAATGTAGCGTAACTGGTAACATTCACTCCCTTGCTTGGTACGGCGGGTCAAGCCTCCTATTTTCAGTGCAGGTTGAAAAATTCGCATGTGTGAAAATTGACTACTATCATATAATTTGAACGAGATATTACACTGAAATAACATCTGTGTTAATTCAATACTTTTCGGTGTCCCAGGGCGACTACCACATTTTGCGTTAAATCAACACCGTTTGTTGTTTGATTTCGGTGATTCAACACTGTCATAGTGTTGATATGACGCCTTTCATTGTGCTGTATTATCAATGACAGCACATCCATTATGTTGAATCACCAAAATCAACAACATTTGTAATGTTGATTTAATACAAAAAGTTATAGTGGTCCTGGAACACTGAAAAATGTTGAATGAACACCGCTATATTTTACCATGTAGCAATATTTATTTCATCTTTCAACATGTTACACACTCAAGCTTTATCTGTGTAAAGTAAATTTACATTTACGATTTCATCAGGAAAAGAGATGATAAAAAGGAAATCATTGCATTGTATTTCCCCTTCGGTTAATCTCACCGCAAAATATATTATTCATTCTATTCTAATGTATCTACTATAAAATAGGTTAACTCCCACTGCCATGAGGTGTAGGTATAATATATAATGATATCTCATGCTGTAATGTTGCAAAGAAAGATTTTCTTGAAAAAAAAAAAGAAGTGACAAATTGCCCACTCTCACGCAGATCCTTTGTGGATGATGTCATTCTGAAAAAAAGACAAGATGCTTTCTGTGGGTGTTCTGACCGACATTTTTCTTCAGGATGTGAAACTTTCTTTTCAATATTTGAAACATTCAGGCAAAATGATTGTGTATATATTTGATGATGAGTTTGGTTTTCTCACTACTGTTTTGTTTTCTCATTGGATATTATTTTCTTTTTCTTTCCTTTTATTTTTCGTTTTAGTTTAACAGTATTTCGTTGTTGGTTTTTTTTTTCAGAATGTTCAATGATGTGAAGATATGTATAAATCTTTCTCACATTTCATGAACCCTTTTTCCAGTTCATTTAATCCAGCAGTCTTTACAAGTTTAATAAAAACTTAAATAATTGAGTGTAAAACGTGTTTATTTCGTGACAACTACGACTTTGTGGCGGATATCTTCACAGTAAATTCCGAAAAGCGGAATATTTCATTTTACAATAGCGGAAAGAGGAACCACTCTTTTAAAGCGGATTTTCGTTGGAGAAATGATGAGAAACTTCCGCTTGAGGACAAAGATCGGATCTATGGTGGCTCTTTCCGATGGGAATGTAATCTTTTCTGGATTTATTTTGATCCATTGAGATGAATTTTTCATCTTTTGAACACGAACACTTCGCAATAAAAATGTTGAAAATGAAAAAAAAAGAAGAAAAAAAGGGAGCATTTCATTTATGAGTAGTAAGAATTGACCTCGGCGGGAATTGAATCTGCCGGCTCGTTGAAAAAATATCAAGTCTTATGTTGTTATTTTTAAGTAAAGGCGATTAACTTCACATTAGGGACTCGTCTTTCGATAACATTCGCGGTTACAACTGGCGGATAACAAGATTGAGCATGATGCATTGCGAATTACTCTTAAAAAAAAGGCGAGAAATCACCCTTTCCATTTGAAGAATAAATTACACCCACAAAGGATCGGAATCCCAGTTAAAATGATCACAATTTTATATCCAAAGTGAGAGTATTTCATTACAAAACACTCTTTTCGATTGAAAAACAATAATTTCCAATGAAAATACTTTAACATAAAAAGAGAGTGAAAATTTCCTCTCTTCTTCATTACTATGTTATGAAAAGTTCCATTTCTTTCAATTTGAATGACAAGCTTTACTTATGAGCATCCCTGACTATCCCGGGATACAACTCTCGGCAGTTTAGAACATCCGTGTGACGTCATTCGGACATTTGTACTGTCTGGGCTTCACTCAATCTTGGTGAGTTGAAATGGAAACAATATTGACTCATAATTGATTCAAGACTTTTATTGAAGAAAGAAACTTTTTGTATTTAATACATTCATTTACGATGCTTTCTTTAATTATATTCATACAAATACTTTGTAGGTCTAAATTAATTATATTGATAGGTTAACTTGATTTACATTTTTTGAGAGGCAAAATTAAGTCATACGGGAATACAATAAATTATGTAGAGCATTTCATCTGCTGGTTAGACTTATAAAACTCTCCAGAGATGGTAGTTAATAGCTGAAGATGTTTCATTTATTTTGGTCCATGAAGGCGGCATAAATTTGTTACAAGAATACATGATTTAAATACCAACTCTCAGCAAAATGTCAGTGTAAGTATTCTCTATTATTGAGTGATGGGCTCACATTCTAAAACATCTCATTAGTGTGAACATCCACATAAATATTTTAAATCAACGTTTTTTAACAGTTGTGAGAGAACGTACGTTATTTAAAGATATGGATGTCGTTTTTTGATTGACAAATTCGATGTTCTTCTTTGTGGCTCAATAAAGTTAAACAGTAAGCTATCATTGACGCTACTTAAAAAGATTATTATTACTAAACACTGTTAACTAATGCACTGAGGAGCCGAGCCGATCCAGGTGGCCGAACGGTCTAGTGCGCTAGTCTGTCGAGTCAAGGATCGTGGGTTCGAATCCCGCCTCGGGCATGGATGTGATTTTAACTGTGTTGTCCGTAGTTAGGAAAAATCAGTTGAAAGAGTTGCAAGAGTTGTAAGAGTTAAACCAGTTGGGTGGCGCATTCGGTTAGGGTGCGTTTCACCTTTTAAAAAAAAAAAAAAGTAGCTCAGTGGTAAAGCATTGGCGTAGCATTCGGGAGGTCGTGCGTTCGATCCCAGCAGCCGACCATCCTGATTGACGCGTTTCCAAAGTTTTTCCTCACTCACACCAGGAAAATGCCGGGATGGGAACTTCCCGAATCCCTTCCAACTCCCCTATCAAGGCCAGAGCCTTAGATGCCTAAAAGCCATCAATAGAATTCAAATTAAAAATACTGTAGAACAATACTAGTAGAAATTAATCAATCCAGTCTGATCTCTGTATTAAAAAAGGCAGTAAGAATTATTAGTTTGAAATTATTTAGTTACAGGCTAATAAACTTACCACATTTACTAATTTATTATAATAATAAAGTGGCAGATTATTAACCTGTGACTAAATAATTTCAAACATAATATATCTTACTGCCTTTTTTTAAATACAGGGATCAGGCTGGACTGATTAGTTTTTACTAGTTTTGTTCTACAATATTTTTAAAAATTTGAATTCTGTTTATGGCCTTTAGGGATCTAAGGCTCAGGCCAGAATAGGGGTCGGAGGATTCGGGAAGGTATCGACCAGGACCTATGTTTAAGGTGCCATGTCGGCATTTGCCTGGTGTGACTGAGGATAAGCCATTAAAAAACCTCAATCAGGATGGTCGAATGCTGGGATCGAACCCACGGCCTTCCGAATGCTATATCAATGTTCTACCACTGAGTACGACAGCTTGGTTTTTTCTACAACAGAACTGATATGACAATTTATGAAAAAAAAATCACTTTTCTAAAAGCCATTATGCGCACTGCCGTTTAAGCTATTTATACACGTTAAGCATAAGTGGTTGTCTACTTCTGTTACATTTTTTCATCATAATCCCATTGAAATACGATCATGCAATTTGGTGCATACATTCTAATCAGAAGCACATTGAACATATTTTTAAAGAATCGATTTTTAATTTTTTTAAAAAAAAAACAAGTTTTGTTTTATTTTTTAAAAATATAAAGATTGGTCTAATAAAGGTACCAAATTACAACTTTTGAAATTCCGAAACGAATGGTACAAACTTGAGCTGTTTTGGACAAATAGTTTTTGAGTTTCGAGCTTTTAAATGTTTCAAAGTGCGTAAAAAATCAGTCGATTATTTTTATTTTTAACAATTGATTTTTAACAACTCAAAAATCAAAAGTGACAGAAACATAACATTTTGTATTTTTGATCATATTGATGCGTAGAACACAATTACCAAATATCACACATTTTGTAAAACCTAAGGTCTAAAATTATTTTTTTATTGGTTGATTTGGTGTAGAATGACCCTATAGCTAATACATAATCAATACTGTGGAAAGTGATTTTTTTGAAAATGATAGTCGCTATATATAACTTACGATTTGAGTTAGGTGGTAGCTTTTCTTCTTGGTCAAGGAATTCTACTTATACGTGCTTGAAATCATATTATTTTCAGTTCGTGAGGAAAATTTAAAGAGTTGGTTCTATTTTATGGACATTCTTACTTCACGTCACTTTCCTGTTGCAGGATTATTACTCAACGTTCCATTGCTATAGCAGGATTATTACTTAACGTAGCTTTCCTGTTGCAGGATTATTACTTAATATAGCTTTCCTGTTGCAGGGTTATTACTTAACGTTCCTTTCCTGTTGCAGAATTATTACTTAATATAGCTTTCCTGTTGCAGGTTTATTGCATAATATATGTAGCTTTCCTGTTGCAGGATTATTACTCAACGTTCCTTTGCTATAGCAGGATTATTACTTAATGTAGCTTTCCTGTTGCAGGATTATTACTTAATATAGCTTTCCTGTTGCAGGGTTATTACATAACGTTCCTTTCCTGTTGCAGAATTATTACTTAATATAGCTTTCCTGTTGCAGGGTTATTACTTAATATAGCTTTCCTGTTGCAGGATTATTACTTAACGTTGTTTTCCTGTTGCAGGATTATTACTTAATATAGCTTTCCTGTTGCAGGGTTATTACTTAACGTTCCTTTCCTGTTGCAGAATTATTACTTAATGTAGCTTTCCTGTTGCAGGATTATTACTGTGACTTTACGGCTGATTAACTATCGCAGTTATTTCACTTTAAATGGTTCTACTTTTATACTTTATTATTATCATTAATACTAATAATATTATTAATGTTGTTAAAACTTCATATTTCACATTACGAAACATCATAAGTCTGCAAGTCATACGCTTTGTTTATTCGTGTAGAAGGGATGGGAATGGAAGATAACCTGATCTTAATTGAAAATAAAGCAGAGTGAATCTACGTAGGGAAGGCTCATTTCATTATTCGAACCTAGAACCTTGACAGAGTGAGGCAAGAACACTTGCACTGAGCCACAATTGCTATTATTATATTTTTTAAAAAAATATCTGAATGATACTTATATCACGTTTACTTCGAAACCTTCAATTTTCTCGTGAAGAAACTCATACAAAAAAAGAAAGAAAAAATCGTGACAAAATTCATTTCTTCTGTTAAAATATCTTAATAAGCCAAACTATCTTCTCCCATTTCCTTTCATTTTCATCCTCTATCTCAAAATGATAGGTCAAAATTAATTAAAATATAGCCTGAGTCACTTTGGCCCCATTTTCTTATTGCTCCATAACCTTGCCGATCAATGCAAGTATCTCAAATACAAGGACGAGATACCTTGTCTCTTAAATTTTAATTTAAAGAATGCTGGGTAAAAAATAAATAAATGCCCAGTTGGTAAATTGAAGAAGATATTATCAAACAATAAAACATCCATTACTTTACAAAGAATTTGGAGGTCGAAAGAAAACATATCTTGTATGACTATTTCTCAGGCTTGCTGTCATTACTGACTTTTTCTGTTACTGTTAAGTTCAGCTTTAAGAGTTTACTTTCTCTGTAGTCTTTTGGCCTGGGAAGATTCAATGGGAACAAGAAATAAGAAAATATTCTTCTGTTAGTAACGATATTATTATTTGAAATCATACATATATTTCTTCAATGATTTTCTCTATCATTTACGTATGTATAGGATGCATTTATCCCAGTGATATGTTTGTATTCTTAATCAGCTTTCAGTTTTTACTTCCAATGGGATTTTCCTGATGTCAGGCAACAACTATCTTGGTCAACAAAAAAGTATATTAAAAAGAAAGTGTTTTCCCAAAGTACTTTCGGATTTGTAAGCCTTAGTCCAGGATGCAAAACGTTTTTCTTTGTATCCTCACATACGTTCCTTGTGTGTGATTTCTTTTCCAGTTCTTCTTTATAGACAGAAAGCATTTCTCAGCAAATTGCTTTAGCATTCATCAGTTACTTTCTCCTACAGTATCTTATGAGAAGTACGTTTTTTTCTAGATCCGGCCAAGCGATGATTAATCAATGAGTGCAGCCTGTGCGCTGCCCTCCCCCCCCCCCTCCCACACACAAATTCATCCATACACATCCATAAGTACTCAAAGGGAAAAGTTGGTCAAAAAGGGTACAGATAAAGTTACTTGGTTGTAGTGTGTATGGTAAGTAACCGACCAGAATGCTTTTTGACTCAAAGAAGTCAAATAAGGTGAGGTGCTTATATTTTCCTAACTAGGTTTATAAAGTTCACAAACGAACTACCGAAGAGTAGAAAAATGCTATTTTTTTGTGGGGGAGGAACAAAATCCACTCGGAGGCACGCTCTCTATGAAATAACCACTTCAATTGACGAAAATGCCTAAGTGATGCACCCAGTAAGTAATTCAACTCCCATCTAATTGATGGCACCATCTGTCTGAGCTAGGAAGCACATCTTCCCGTTTTACCCGACCTTCCCGTTTTGTCAAACTTTTCCCTATATTAAGAGATTTTGTAGTATGTTTTTTATTTTAATTTTAGTTACTCGTCTTACATGACGTCACAAGATTTATTTCTGTTTGGTTGTTTGAATTGTGTACTTTATCAGCAGTCCTAAATGAGTTTGTGTGTTTTCAAAGACGGGGGTCTACAAATTTTGTTATAAAGTGAACTCCGGAAGACTGAATTCAATGGACTCTTTAATGCAATTGAACCGCTTTTAGGTACTATTTATTACCTTTTCTTTGCTGAATTAAATTAACTACCTCGTAAAGGACATTTCTTTATAATTTGAAATTTCTCACATATATTATTGCCATGATAAATTTCAAGGATTAGCTATAACAGTGGCGAATTCTCGGGTGAACAGGGTAGACAGTGTCTACCCAAATCTGTAATAATTATATTTAATTACATTTTTTTTACTGATACTGAGCTTTGATTTGATTTGTACCTTTATCACGAAAATATCAGCCAATTGTTCTTTTATGTAACATTCTATGATACAAAAATGTCAGAAATAATTAAAATGTTAAAGAATATAATATTTAAAAACTATGGTAAATAGTTTTGCTAGCTCCAAAATGGCTGTAACCTCTTGTTAACACGTGCGGCATTCTGCTGATAGAGAACTCTAGTAGAAGCAGACGACAGACACAAACTGAAAAGTTCATCGAGCGGATAGATATTCCTCAATGTGTCTACTACGTTTGGTATCGCTCGCGTGTGTATGTAAAGTTATTGAAGGGTGTGTACGTATGTGACTCCACTCAGTTTTCAAAGGGCTACCTTGCCTCATTCTCATCTTTACACGACACGGTACACACACACACTTTGAAGCAGATTTGTCTCTCTTCATACTGCACAGGCCTGTTTTGCTCGCCGTTCTCAAGAAGAAGAAAAAAGCGTTGCTCGGGATAATTTCGTTGATTGGAAGAGCTGAATAGAAATTACATTTCTAATATTTATCGCTGTAGATA